>JAABKJ010007545.1:78782695-78800026 GCA_011634705.1 Andricus grossulariae | reverse complement strand
TGCACTATGAAGAGAAGTTGGGTTTTCAGACCCATTGCCACAAATTGTCAGAGGTTCTGCGAAGCGTCTCTCAGAAATTTGCAATACTTGCAGGGAGCTAGTGGGGTTTGAATAGTAAAGCTTTAAAGATGATTTATCTTGGGGTTTTTGTTACAAAAGCGACTTATGCTGCTAGAACGTGGTACGACCTGAAGGCTAATAATCATATTGAAGTGATAGAGAGAGCCCAACGCAGGGTGCTTATCGGCGTAATGCAGGCATACACGACTGTCAACTATTGCGCTCCCTGTAACAGCTAATTTTTTGGCAGTCCGTATAGCTTTCCTCCGTAAGAAGAGGAATTGCAACTAAATTCGGAATTTTAACGATTGGAGCTGGTGCACAGCGAGTCACACGAATGTCAAATTAGTATAAAGAAGGAGTATATTGCAGTCGCAATGGGAGCTAGCGCCCCATGGTAGGATTACAAACGAGTACTTTAAAGATGTTAGGGTTAGATTCGCTTCACTTTGGACTTCAGTCATCGGAACCGCCTATGGAAATCGGGACTGTCCTGGACATATCCCGAGACCTAGAGATCTTAGGCAGGATCATATACATCATTGTTGTCACTGACTCATAATTACGTTATTATTCCTTCAATAAGTTAAAATTTCCAAAACGAAAAGACCAAGCATTTACTTGCTTATGTGCTTGAAAATAGGCAAGGAAGAGCTAAGAGCAGTTCTGCTCCCGTCAGGTAAGGCGCCTTGGGTCTTCTTGTTCTATCTGATTTCGCATTGAAACCTTTATCATGTTTCTTTGCGAAATTTGCAAACGGTTTTTCCATTCCCGTTTCCTTCAAAGTGTAACGCTATCAGTAGAGTGTTCCCCATGGAGGGGGAGATTCATAGGCCAAGTCGTGCGGTGAGAATCCTGATTGAGAGAATTTACACGGACTTTGTTGTCCCTATGTACTTCTGGGTCTGGGGGAAGAAGGTACCCTGTGAATGTCTTTGCGTGCTCAAGAGTTACTTCGGGGATAGGCGCATGTTTAGCTCATGGGATGGAGGTGAGGTTTCTAGGCGGGCGTCCTGTGGCTGCCTGCAAGGATCAGTCCTTGGGCTGTGTGCTTAGAACATCACCTTTGACATGCTTCTTCAAATTCTCGGAGAAAGATTTTCATTGCATATGCAGATGACCTAATGGCAGTAATAAATAGGGAGTCAATAGGAGCACTACAGAGGAAGGGTCAAGAAGTAGTTAACGTGATACACGAATGGTGTACGAAAGTGCAGCTCGAATTAACTAGGACAAAAACTGGGATGATTTATTTTAAATATAATTTACGGTATAAAAAGGCCAACAAGTATGAAAATAAACTTTACCAATCTGATATTAAACTCAAAGCACCATTAATTGAATTAGTGAAAGTGTCCATTAAGTTAAAGGAAAAGGTGAGACTTTTTGAAGTATACATTAGCCATAGAATGAAAACGAATGAACATGCTGAATACGTGAGAAAAAGGTAAATACGTGAATAGGTATGAATACGTGAGAGCAAAAATAAGTCCTTTGTTTGGTAATCTACATAATGCCTGAGAGGCAAATAGGGAATACGCTATAATACCTTCCGACAGCTTTACCCGGGGTTATTCGTCCCAATCGTCACTTATGCGGCAGTGAGACGATTACCTCTGGCGGCTGAAAAAGATCACCAAGTGCTTGGTTTCATGTAGCGACACGTGCTCCTTGGCGTGACACGTGCTCACCGCACGGTCTCCGCTGATGCGCTCTACGTTGTTTCTGGACTCATTCCGGTAAAGTATCTTCTCCAGGAACAGGCTGCGATGTACAGCTTCAGGAAGGGAGAAGATGTTGAGATTGTAAGACTTCCAGTGCCACGCACTGAAATTGACATTGATACGAGGTAAAAGATACGATAGGAAATTTTTCGTTTGTGGCTGACTGCATTGGACGAATCTGAAAAAATTTGAATGACTTTTTCCTATTTTCCGACAATCGCTAAAAGGATGAAGTCCAAGTGGGTATCCCTTAATTACTACAAGAATCAGTTCCTTACTGTGTACGGAAACTTCAACGCGAAACTGAACAGCGTTGGGCTAGTCGATAATGTAGAATGCACGTGCGAGGCAGAAGACACCTGCTGGAATGTTAACTTTTTGCGCGTGAGAGGACGGAACTGTTTTCGGGCCTGGAAGGAGTCGAAGTGTTATGGTCAGCTGTTACTGCACGACTGCCGGAGTTCTCTCCCTCAATGAGGTAGATTTTGAGAAATAGAATTGTATACACAATCAACTCAACATTCAGGAGGGAATTCGAATATAACGGAACGCGCACGGTGAAACCAAAGTACGCAGAACGCTCTTAAAGCAGATCGACAGCAACTCCAGCCTTCCTTTCCCTTCCTGATATTTCCCACACTTATTCATATAAACTTTCTTTTAGCATAAATCAATGATTGTAGAGCACGCTGGGAGCGGAACCTCCGTGAGGTCCACGCTGGGCAATGTGTTCAGATTCTCGGCATTCCATCGTTCAGTTTACTGACCTATGTAATGAGGAGGGACGAGCATAGCTAACTGCTCCTCCCGCAAAGAGCACCAAGTCTTCATCGTGAGACGCTCACTTGTACTTGTTCTTTTGAAAACTCTCAGAGGACGTTCTTCCACTCCCGGATAAACTTTTCAGGAGGAAGAGCTGGATAGTGGGAAATGAGGTTGAAGGATGGGCGAAATAGCTCTTTGATGGGCAAAAAACGTTAGGTCCCTTCTTTGGTTTGATCGAGTCCGACATTTATTTTGTCTCTATCTGCTATCTAGCAACCAAACTATCTATTGACAATCGGTTTATCTACTGTCGAACGACCAAACTCTTGGCGTCCACATAACCGCAATAAAAATTAAGAATACCAATGTGAAATGTTAAAAAGGAAGAGGCAAGTCATAAGGCCTCTTCCTTTGATCTCATCAATTACGGTTTTTACAAAAGGCGTCCCGAAAATCAGTTGCAGTATCTTGAACTATCACTCAATCAAATCACTTTTGAGATGGTTTATGTCAAAGTGAATTAATATATATTTTACGTTTTTGCAAGGTCAATTCAGGAAGGTGAATTTCAATGGATTTGGGGAAAGTAAAGAACAGTTTTTTTATTTTCATGAAAAGTGTTTTATCAAACCATCATATAAACCAGAATAATTTAGATTATTTCGCAATCCTTTTTTTACGCGGTCGTGCAAAGGTACAACATACAACTGTAGATACAAGATTATAAGATAAAAGTCATAAAAGCTTCTGATATAATATTTCTTGCCAACACGAACGAACTGCTCAATCAGTAGAAAAATGAGAATTATGAACATAAAAAATATTCGAAAATGAAATTCATCCAAAAATCGTGCATACGTTCAGATTTGACAAAAATGTTTTTTTTTTTTTATTTTAAGATGAGCCTCTCAACAACCTATGTTTAATTCTTCAATTTTCTTCTTAAACTAGCTCGGCATTACGAATATATTCTGGCCCGGATCCATCATAGAATCTATCATTTATAGGATCATCCTTCAATATTGGTACAGTCTGGTTGGCATGGTCACCATGGATGTATATTTTAACTCTCCCAAAGCTATTATTTAAATCCGTTCTATGAGCTAGGAGTGGGCACAAGAAATTATATTCCATTACTCCAATGACGGAATTATCCAGTATTCCTACTTCATAAAAGCCTGCTGTTAACTGATAAGCTTCATGTGAAAAAGTTTCGTAATGATCAACATGAAATTGTACGGGAGGAGGATGAACTACGCTGTTTTTATGTGGCCAAATTAATTCTGCAATAAGAAAGTACAAGTAGAAAATTAATTATTGTGTTGATTAATATACTAATTTGATAATTCATAGTTATTATTTTAAGATAAAATGTGTAATTAGTATGTACATTAGAGAAAGATACTTGAAGCCAGTCCGAGAAGGTATCGGCAGCAATCCATCTTTATGTTAAAATCAAACGTTATCATTATAACAGTTACAATATTTTCACTAGTTCTATTATTTTAGGAATTCTTTGAGCTGATATAGTAGAGGATTGATAATATTTGCTGTTTTCAATTAAGAAAATCATAACAAAGTCTTTTATATATTTTTTCATTTCAAATATTTTTTGAAAGAATATCTTTTAAAGATTTATGAGGAAAAAAGAATTCATTTCCAAAAATTGAATAAGTTGAAGTTAAAGAGCATCTTTTTTGCCGATAAAATAATTTTACATTCAATAAAATCGTGTATCTTTTACTTTGCTATTACACTTAATATAAAAAGCATTTAATGCGTGTGTTTCAGCGATCCTGGCAAGAAGAAAGTACTTGTAGTTCAAAAACGAATTTTTTAGCAAAATGTGAATTTCGTCATTTGCAGAAGGTAATGGTCGCTGCCAAAAATTTTAGAAATTTTTATTATGACTTTTTTTTTTAAATTGGACTTTAAAAGACCAACTGAAGTAGTATTTTCAATATTTCACACCTAAAACTGAACAAAAATACTAATGGCAGATATCAATAATCATGGTCGATCGGTTTTGTAAAGAAATTAGCAAACAATGGAGGCAACATTTGATTTGTTTATTTTTGAGCAAGTAACAGTTATCTATATCATCAGAAAGATGTAATTCTTCAATTCAACGTTTCTGTTTTACCAATTATTTTCTTGTTTGAACTTGTCCTGAATCTTTGTAATTTTGCTAAAAACGTAAGAGATTAATTTCAATCAAGATTTAAATTATCAATGGGGAAATAATTTTATCATTACAATTGAATTTACATAAGATTTAATCGCAATAAATAAATTGAACATAATATTATATTTACCAATAAGACACGGGAAAAAAGCTAAGATGAAACACAGACTAGCAATAACGGTCCTCATTTTTTTTAAATAAAGGAAGCACACTCATGTAGAATTTTGATAAGGATATATTAATTTGATATTGCTTAAAATTTTCCAGTATATATTTCAGTAATAGTTATCTTATTCGCGCTCCCAAATTATATGAATTTCATCATGCTTTTTATTTCTAAAGTTCCAAAAGTAGATAAAATTTATGATATTATTATTACAACTTAGAGGATTGAGCAATATTTATTATGCATTAATTGTTTGCGAAACATAATAATATCACCTTTTTTCTACAGAAAAAGGTACATTCATGTACATACAGGTGATTAAAAAAAAGACAAAGTTCAGATTTTTTGCGACAATGGCTCATGTTGTAAGGTTCCCGAAAAAAACCAATACGCATTTATTGTTTTCCCGCTCTCTTTTTTTCCACTGGAATAAGAAATTGCAAAGTTTTATTCACATGGTCTACTTAGGTTGTTGTTAATTGTGAAAACAACTTTTTATTGTTCAGAAGTAACTTTCGATTGGAATGGCTTAAAAAGTTCAGTTTTTTGTACATTTTTCAACAAATTTCATTAGTTTGTCCTAAGTTGACACCTTTCAACACTAAATTATAATTGCATAAACATTTTTCATTCATCCAAACAAATATTTTGACAAAATATCATGAATGTATACCTTCTCTGAGTAACATGAACTATATATTCAACTCTCGATGACTCACGCCAATTTGGCTAAAAACTGGAGTTTATCAGGTTCATGTACAAATTCTTTGTCACGAGTGTTCTCCTAAATCACAATGCGAACGAGTTTGAAACTTGACACAAACTTTTGTCATGGCCTTTCTTAAGGACCTGTGCATATTTGCCTATCTTTTTTCTCCTCTGTATGGCAACTTGTTTTAGCCAGCCACGAATGGATCTAAACAGCTGAAGGGGCCTTAGGGGAACACCATTTGATTTCTTCGGAGGAGGCGCTCATACAATGAGATCAAACTTGACTTACAGGTAATATTAGATAAATAAAATTAAAATCAGTTCGTTTAACCTTCTGTTTCACAATCAGTATCTTTATCTGTTTCCATGTCAGAGCTGGGCGGTAATTGGCGACAAATCTAATTCAAGTATTTTGAGAAGAAATTATATGTATGTTAATTTGTATTTGAATTACATTTGAAGGTTTTTGCCAATTTTTCAATGTCATTGACACAAATTATAAATTTCTCGGATGTGATATTTATTTTCTGCTAGATACACAAAGTCCAATTACTAATTTATCTCAATCACACAGGCAAAGTAATTTTAATTACTTTTATGTTTAGTTTGACGGGAGAAGTGAATAGGTGCGTCGGGCGTGGTATACTGCGCTGTAGAGTTCAGCAGTGCCTAGGTCTGCGCAGTACACTTATACTGCGTATCCCAAAAGTCCCGGGACGGCTGAATATTTCCTCAGGTAAGATCATTTTCAGGGAGGTCAAGGTCATTCTTGAAGTAACTTTCGATGAGGAATTTAATGGTGACCTTTATTTTTATCTTAAGCAAGACCTTCACGTTCATTTTATGGACGAATTCATTTTTTCAAATGGATACCCCTTGACCAATCAAAAATTTGAACTGGGAAGGTCATGGCAAGTTCAAACAACTTACAGCAGGATGAATCGACTGGCATTCATTTTTGAAGAAAATGTCCTGGTAAAGGTCCTGGTGAAAGTCAAGGTCAAGGTCACCAATCGATCGGGGGCGAAAATGCAATAACTCTTGCGTTGGACATTTTCTTCAAAAATGCATGCCAGTCGAACCATTCTGCTGTATGCTGTTTGACCTTGCCATGACCTTACCAGGTCAAATTTTCGATTCATCTAGGTCATATCTGGACGTAAATTTTTTCGCTCTCTTAGTTACAGAGGTCAGAAATAGGGAAAAAATCAATTTGAACTTGAAATGACTGTGAAGGTCATGGTCAAGATCAAAATAAAGGTCACCATTGAATTCCTCGTTGAAAGTTACAGCCATGTGACACATAGGGCTGCGCAGTAGACCTTCGCAGATCGTAGCTCTGCGTAATGTAGTTCTACGACAATTAGGGATGCTTAGTAGACTACATGGCACATACGGATGCACAGTATAGTTATGTGGTACATAAGGCTGCACAGAAGACCTATACAGTGGGTAGAGCTGCGCGGTGAAGTCGTGCAACACTCAGTGGTGCGTAGTAGATATATATAGTACAATTGGATGCGCAGTATATGCGCGTCGTATAATTCCATGTTGCACATGGCTACGCAGTTGAGTTCTGAAGTACAGAGGACTGCGAAGAGTAGTTCTACGACACTGAGTAGTGCATGATAGACTTCTGAGATATATACGGATGTGCAGCATACCTATTTTGCACATTTACGACAACTAGGGATGCGCAGTAGACTTGCAAGGCACATAAAGGTGCAGAGTACATATCCGTGGTAATAAGGCTGCGTAGTAGAGTTTTTTAGCACATGCGTTTGCGCACTGCAGTTATATGACACTTACGGATGCACAGTAGACTGATTAGGTACATGAGGGCGTGCACTGCAGGTCCGTAATACTCTTGATGTGCAGTAGGGATTTTCAGCACAAGGGGCTGCGCTGTGCAGGTCTGCAACATTTTTGGATACACAGTAGACTTATAAGGAACATAGATGTGCGCAGTGCAGGTCTATGATACTCTAGCTGCGCAGTAGACTTCTTTAGAAGATGCGGCTGCCCTATGCAATTTCAAGGCACTTGCGAATGCGCAGAAGGTTCAGAAGGTACAATATAATACGCATACAGTTCCGTGTTACTTTGGATGCGCAATAGAATTATTCAGCACATACAACTACGCAGTGCGATTCTGCGATACTCACGAGTGCCCAGTAGACTTACAAGGCACATAGGATGACACATTATAAATCCATCCTACTCGAGCTGCTGATTAGAATTCCTCAGCAAATGCAGCTGCGAAGTGCAGTCATATGACACTTATGAATGCGCAGTAGACTTATGAGCACGTGAAGCTGCATAGTACAGTTCCGTGATACTCGTTACTAAGTGTAGTAGTACTGCACTGCGCAGCCGCATACGCCGAATAACTCTAATGTGCAACCCAAACATCACACACCTGTACTGCACACTCTTATATGCCTAATAAGTCTACTGCGCATTCGCAACTGTCGTAGAACTGCACTGCGCATCCCCATGTGTTGCAGAACCTTACTGCTCAGTCAGAGTATCACGGGGCTGTACTGCGCATCCTTTCGTGCCTTATGAGTCTACTGGGTAGGTGCCGTAGAACTGCACAGCGCGATTATTAGATTACATCAAATATCAAAATATTACAAGTGACTACACGAGTCTGCATGGGATCACATTCAAGTGTGTACACCAGGGGTCGATTGCGTAACTTTCTCAATTCACTGCTCCTTCACTTTCACTGGAGAATAATTCAAAGAAACTTTACACAATTAAATCAATGGAGTGTGCCAGTGAACTTAAAGTATAATTAGAGTGAGAAAGTTACGTAATCGACACAAAATTTACAACAGTGGACAACCCCGTCGGTATCATGTACTCTAAATATTTATTGTTATATTTGTCTATAGGATTAGCGAAAGCCATTATTAACAAACACAGAATAATAATCACGGTCCTTATTTTCTTTAAATAAAGTTGAAAAGCAAATAGGGAAAATGGGTTATTAGTTATCAAAAAATTAATGAGCAAATATTCTTTTTTGAGGATTAACTAGACTTAGATATTATATATGATAAAAACTTGATCGCAATATATGATGCGATATCAGGATATCTAATTAAAACTTATTGACTGCTGTTAACAATTTTGAATATATTAATCAAATTTAAAAAAACTAATTAACTTTTTAGCCATTGATGAACCGATGGGATTTTGTTTTGGCTCGAATGGACTAAAAATAACTTTTTATTAACAATGTAAAAAACATAGCTCCAGCTCTTACTGTACCAAAATTATGGCCTTTTGTATTTGACCCTTTCTTATAAAATTTTTTTAAACATGAACTTTTTTAACTAATAGGATTTAAATTATGCCCTGAAGATTACCATCGTCATGAAATTTTGTTCCACATGATTTTTTTTAAATTCTCATTTCTGTTGGACAAGAAATTTATAAGAGCGCAAATTTTTATTTTACGACTTGCATTCAGTTTTTTTATTTTTCACCAATGAATTTAGGTTGTCTTTAGTCTCTCGTCGGTAAAAGTTCTCGGTATATATAATTAGGTTAATAAAGTCTTTATTTGCTTCAGACACACAGTACAAAATATGATAAACACATTTTTCATGCCTCATGATCCAGAAACGTGAAATTAAAAAAAAAAGCATTTTCATAAATATTCCATGAAAAGGTTAATTTTCAACAGGTCATCCTTTCGGTCCTATTAGAGCTAAACGTTTGTTTTTCGAATTGGCCCCAAATTCAGTGCCTTGTAATTTATTTGGTAACAACTTTCGACCCCAATTCTCAGAAAATGAGTTTATAAAATGAAAGATTTTATTTAAAAACTTGATGATTATCAAAATTTCATAAAGGAAAGGTCATCTTCATAGGGCCATAATTTCAGTGCTATTAAAGCTAAAGCAATGAGTTCAATAGGTTATTTGACAAAAAATAGACTTAAAAATAAATTATTCGCGCATAATCAAGCTCTCCGGGTCATGATTGCGAAAATTTTATACATTGAATAATTGCTTTTTCTCTGTTTGAGAGATAATTTTATATATTTCAACTCTTGTTCAGGTTTTCGAACTTATGATAAATTAAAAAAATGCAATTTCAAAAAATCTTTCCCTACTTATTTGACCATTTTTCAAAAATATTGAAGAGCTTTAGTTCTTGTTGTATATTCATTTTATAAAGCACTTTGTTAGATTCTAAACTGAATGGTTGAGGTCAATAAAATTTAACATTCAACTTATTTCCATTAATATATGTTGATTACCCTCTCAAACAAACAAAAAATAAGTTTTCTGAGTCGAGACCTTTCAAAAACCTTTCAACAACCTTTTTCGACTAATAAAATCAATAATTCTCTATAAACCTTCATTGACTCACTTTTCTCTAATTGGATTAGTAGACCTTTACTATTATTTGGTGAAATTGCGCTAATTAATAGATAAAAAAATGCACTGTCTGTTAGGGGACATAAAATTATTTAAGTATAAATAATTTTTATTGGAAATAAATATGCTGCAACCAAAAGTTCTCTTCAAGATATATATACATATATATAGGATTGCATTTACCAGCAGGATTAGTGAAAATCACTATCGTTAAACACAGGATATGAATCGCGTTCCTCATTTTTTTTAAATAGAGGAAACCCTCTTGCGAAGAATTTCGATATATAACTAATCAAAGCCTCGACAGAGATAATGTTATATTCCTTAAAAAATATTTTGTTAAATTCTTTGTTTAAACTGTGAATATGTGTTGATATACTTTGTTCGATAACATAGTTTGTTCAATGATATGATATACTACGTCATAGAACCGAAAATTCTTAAGCAGTAATAGTTTATCACACTATGAACATACTGGTAAGTGAAAAATTATATCTGTTGATCCAACATTATATCTGCACTGTTTATATTATTATTTCCATAAATATTTAAGGTATATACTAGTCACTATCTCATTTGCTACAATAAATTATTTTTTGTATTGCAACACCCTATTTCTCTCATTCCGAACAAGCAAAAATACTTAAGTTTTATGACATTACTATGTACGATTTAAATTGAAAAAAGAGTTATTACGCAATTATAAATCACAAGCTCAATATGAAACTGTTTATTTTGTTTTAAATGAGAGGACTAAATTTTTCTAAAGACTGTTTATAGAAGGTATCTCAATAAACCAAATTTAATAAGGCAATTATTAAATGAGAAATTTATCTTCAGCGAACTTTTTTCAAATATTTGAAATCCAATTTCACACATTCGAAAATTAAAAGAAATGGTTCAAAGTTTTTTTCTGGTATTGGCTTTTGGTACATGATTGAGTTTGAATTGCAATACTAACATATAGTGTATATTGTAGATACTTTCTGAAGGAATCATGATAATATGTAATACAAGCGCATATGTACAAATTTAAAAAAATTCTTACTTTTTTTTTTATTTTAAAAATGGGCCACCCTACCGCCAGCATCACGTACACTTTTAATTTGTGTTATTAGTCTATATCCGTCACCTTAGCTACACGAATATTGTATAATCAGAATTTCTTACGGAACCGATCATTCAGAGGAACCTCATTCGATATTGGTATAATCTCGCTGGAATTATTGCCATTTATGAGCATTTTAACTTTTTCAAAGTTATCATGAAGATCCGCTCCAATAATTTACTCATGATTATTTTCCTTATCAGTTCCTACGCATCAAAAGTTTGCTGGTGAATTAAAAATTATACGTGGACCTTCGAAACTTTCGTAATGATGACCATAAAGTTCAATTGGTAGAGGATGAACTGGGTTATGTGTATGTGGCCAAACTAAAGCTGTAAAAATAAGTGATAAGCAAGAATTTGGTTATTCTGTTACTGATTATTTAGTTATTTTTATTAAATCATAGTTTTTATTTGACCAACAATTTCAAAGATATGTATATATATATATATATAATTAAACAAATGAGGTTAAACAACCACCCCAGGGTCCCACTGGGAGCAACTGCCATCCAAAAATGACAACGGCTCCCAGTAGGACCGCGGTAAATTACATTCATGGCCACGTCTCACAACCGTGAGATGGGTGGTCACAGGACACGACGAAATCACAACGACAGGCGGGCGAAACCCTCGTGTGTTTTGAGGACACGAAGCGACCCAAGGATGACAGCTTTCTGCATCCATCTTGCAAGTGCCTTGACATATTTTTAGCACGCGGGTATGGCTTTAAGGTTACAAACCAGTGATAGTTTTGTACCTCCGAGAGCACCTGTCACAAGGATAATTACTTGTACCAAATATTTTGGGTACCGTCGTTGCAGCTCCCTTTTAAGGTCTTGATACCTCTCCTCCTTTTCTTTCTCCTTGTCAGTGATGTTGTATTCGGTCGGAGCCGATAATTCGATCACGAATAAGGTTCGTTTCTCGAAGTTTCGGAGAACAATGTCAGGCCTCGAGTGTGCAACGGAAACTGCTGTCTAAAAATCGTAGTTCCAGAAAATTTGGTACTTCTCGTATTCGATAATTGACTTTATCTCCTTTGGAGCGCTCGGCAGGGCAGCATCGCGGCCAACGCCGTACGAGCGACAAAGATGCTAATAAAGCACTATTAGGGCCGCATTATGTCTGTAGATATACGTCGTTCCTGCGTGGGTTGGACAACCCCGATAGTATGTGTTCTAAGTACTCAGCGTGTGTATGACATGCTCTGCACCTATCGCTTGGAATTTCTTGAAATAAAATGCGGTGATGGTATGCTAAGATGGAAATCACACCGTCCTGGCATCCGAAAATGAAAACAATCTGTACGTAAATTGAGCCCTGATGATCTGAGGAAAGCAAAAGTTTGCTCCTTCGACAAGGACTGTTTTTCTACATTCCTGTGAAAATCTCCGTGCATTTTGTTGTCGAGTAGCTCGTGATGGAATTTTTGAACTTCTGCTTTTTTCACTTCGGCTTTCAGAAGTGAAGCATCTGGATGGAGTAATGCACTCTCCTCACTTCTGATGTTAAAATTCAGGCCAGGGGTCTCGGCCGCTTGCTCCACGGCTTTGTAAAGGAACGCTTCTTCACCAATCATCTCGTGGTTCCTGTCCATTTTTAGAAGAGAATCTCTTCAATTTGCAACGATGTAAACTGTTCTTAAAACAATTCGGTTATGAAGACACTGAAGATTCAGAAGTTCCCGGTATAACCGTCGCAACTCCCTCATAAGGTCTTTATACCTCTCTTTCTTTTCATTCTCCTTGGCTATGATGTTTTTGTCAGCTGGTGCCGAAAATTCGATTAGAGAGATTGATCAGCGACGTGCGATTGATCAGCGACATGAGATTGATCAGCGACATGTGATTGATCAGTGACATGTGATGGATCAGTGCCATTTTTTGGTCATCCAGAAGTTAACTTTTTTTTTGAACCGCTTTTGGTATAATTTCTCATATAATTCATACTTTTTTCATCTTTTTACTGAATTTTACTTTTTTTTGTTAAAAATTAAGTTTAATAACTTTGTTGAAAGTTAAACTCTTTTGTTACAAATTTATTTTTTTGTTTCAAGATTCATCATTTTAATTGAAAATTCATCTCTTTGGTTAAAAAATGAGCTATTATTTTGATTTTGTTTGTTTTTTGTTTGAAATACATCTGTTCGGTTGGAAATTAATCTTTTTTTAATTCATATTTTTGTTTCAAATTTAAAAGTTTGGTTAGTAATCAAACTATTTGTATGAATATTCAACTTGTTAGTAGAAATTAATGTTTTGTTTTCAAAAAATCCTATTTTCGGATTGAAAATCAATTTTTTTAAGATTCATCATTTCAGTTGAAAATTCACCTCTTTTGTTTAAAATGTAAGATTTTTCATAAAAACTCATTTTTTTAACGAGAATTAATTTTTTGGCTAACTATGTAACTATTCCATTTTTTGTTCAAATTTAATCTTTTCTAATTGAAAATTCATGTATTTAAATAAAAATTCGTCTTTTTTTATCGAAAATTAATCTTCTTGGTTGAAAATTAATTTTTTTTTCAATGCAACTGTTGGGTTTAAATTAATCGGGTTTGATTGAGGATTCAACAGTTTGATAGAAAATTAAACTATTCGGTTGAAAATTTATTTTTTCGTTAATAATTTTTTAAATATTTTTAGTTTAAATTTAACTATTTGGTTGGGAATAAATTTTTTTAAACATATTTTTCGGTTGAAAATTCAACCGCTTTGTAGAAAATTCGTCCGTTGGGGTTTAAAATTCAACTACTTGGTTGAAAGTTGAACTAGTTTGATCAAAATTCATATTTTTTTTAAATTCACCTCTTTCGTTTAAAATTTAACTTTTTTGTTGCAAATTCTCTTTTTTTCATAGAAATTAATTTCTCTATCTAAAAGTTTCATTATTCCATTTTTGTTCAGAAATTTAGCCTTTATGAGTTAAAAATTCAATTATTTGGGAGAAAATTTATGTCTGACATTTGTGTGATTTATGACATGTTTGAACTTTGTGAAGCTCTTCGCCTCGGGTGATTGCTATAGAGATTGATCAGCGATATGTGATTGATCAGCAACATGAGATTGATCAGTGACATGCGATTGATCGGCGACATGGGATTGATCAGCGACATGTGCTTGATCAGCGACATGTGATTGATCAGCGACATGTGACTGATTCCCAAAATATGGAATCTTCAACAAAGTAGTTCAACTTTTAACAAAAAGGATCAATTTTCTAATAAAGTTATAAAGAGTGAAGGGAGGGGGAATGGGCTCCAAAATATTAATACTACTAAACTGATAGTGATGATAGATTTTTTTTCAACCTGAGTATTTTCACACAACCTTGGAAGTTTCTTTTAGAGCGACCTTGAACTCTCGATAACGGTTATCTACTTTTTGCGAAGCTCGGATACCCAAGCGGCGACCTTGGCCTAAAAGGAGAAAAAAGTTATGACAACTTCTGGAAATTGATTAGACTTCTTTCTTCCAGTATGTCTCCTTTAATGCGAGATTTGCATATTGAAACTCTTTTGGATAATTTAGTGGAATATAAAACGCGAATTGTGATATTGGGATGCGAACCACGAACTTCGTCCTTCCACGTAAAACTTTATGTCACGTGCAGAGGAGACGAGGATTTTATTAGCGAGGTTGTAAAACCCAGTGTGATGTAATTTCTTTTAAAATATAGCCATCTTCCTTAATAAATGTCAAAGTTTCGATATTTGTTTCCGGATATTGGACCAAGATTAAAAAAAATGGGTATTCGATGGAACTGGTTTTAAATTTATTGAATTCCGGGTTGTAAAAAATATTGCCTTTTTGCATGTTTCATAATCAGATGTATCTTTTGTAAATATACACTGAAATCTTGTCAATTTTGATTTTATTTGTTATTAGATTGATCAATCACATGTAGCGGATCAATCACATGTCGCTGATCAGTCACATGTAGCTGATCAGTCACACGTTGCTGATCAATCACATGTTGCTGATCAATCCCATATCGCTGATCAATCCCATGTCGCTGATCAATCACATGTCTCTGATCAATCACATATCTCTGATCAATCACATATCGCTGATCAATCTCTCTAGCAATCACCCCAGGCAAAGAGATTCACAAAGTCACCATGTGAAGCTCGAGAAAAGTTATTTTTACCAAAAAGACTAATTTTTCACAAAATATATCAATTTCAAACAAAATAGGTGAATTTTCTAACAAGTAGATTAATTTTCTACCAAAAAAGAAAAATTTTAAATCGAATAGTTTATTTTTGAAACTAAGAAGATCAGCCGTAAACCAAAAATGTAACAGTTGAATTTTCGTTGAAGAAATTTATTTTTAATTAAAAAAAAATCATCCACAAAATAGTTGAATTTTCTACCAAACTATTGAATTTTCAAGAAAAAAATACGAATTTTCTATACAAAACAGTTGATTTTTCAACCTAAAAATATGAAGTTGAAACAAAAATTCATTTTCAATTAAATAGTTATATTTGCAGTTTAAAAAAGTATTTTTTATGCAAAAAAGAAATTTTCAACAAAATACATAAATTTTTAACAAAAAAGTTAAATTTTCAACCAAGAAGTTTATTTTTCCACAATAAAAGACGAAATTTCAACAAACTACATACAGTTTCAACCAAATAGTTCAATTTCTAATATAAAAAAAAAGAATTTTTTTTTACCAAAAATGGAATAGTTGAATTTTTAATTTAGAAAATGAATTTTAAATAAAAAAAGAATCTTCTATAAAACGGTTGAATTTTCTATAACATAGTTGAATCTTGTACCTGATTGTTGAATTTCGAAGATACAGGCAATAATTGAATTTTTAATTAAACAAAATTAACTCTTACCCTCCAAAAGAGGAATTTTCAACAAAGTATTCAATTTTTAACTAAAGAGATGAATTTTCTACTAAAATTATTTATTTTCAAACAAAAAACTGATTTTTTTAAAAAGTAGTTAAACTTTCAACAAAGTAGTTGAATTTTCAACAAAAAAATATGAATTCTCAGCATAAAATGTAATAGTTGATATTTTAATCAAGAAAATATTTTAACTAAAAAACAAAAAGGAATTCAATTTAAACAAAAAAGATGAATTTTTGACCAAATGGTTGAATTTTTGATCTAAAACAGATCACTTTTTAACCAAAAATAAAATAGTTAAATTTTCATTAAAAATCAATCATTTTTAATTTAGAATAGCGAATTTTTTACAAAACATTTGAATTTTCTAGCAAAAAGGACGAATTTTTTACAAAAAAGTAAAATTTTCAACCCGAAAATATGAAACTAACAAAAAATTTATTTTTCAATGGAATCATCATGAATCATCGTGAAAGTATTAAATCTATTTTTAATGGAATAGTTAAATTTTCAGTTGAAAAAATTAATTTTTGCCCCGAAAAAGGGAAACTTCGACAAGATAGTTCAATTATCAACCAACGAGATGAATTTTCTACTAAAATTATGAATGTTCCACAAAAAATGAATTTCTAAGAAATTAGTTCAACTTGAATTGTAAATCTAAAAATATGAATTTTTAATAAAAAATATAAAGTAGGTTTTTCAGAAAAAAAAGACAGAAAAAAAAAGAAAACAAGGTAATTTTTAATTAAATTTATAAAACTTCAGCCAAAAAAATGAATTTTCAATAAAGTAGTTCAAATCTTAACCAAGGAATTGAATTGTCAACCAAATTATTGAATTTTCTACAAAATCGTTGAATTTTCTATCGAATTCTTGAATTTTCAAACTTGAAGGACGAATATTCTACAAAACAGCTGAATTTTTAATCCAGAAATATGAAATAAAAAAAGTTAATTTTCAAACAAGCAGTTGAATTTTTAACTAAATTTATCAATCTTCAACAAACAACAAAAAAGGAATTTTCAACCAAATTATTGAATTTTCTATCAATTTCTTGAATTTTCAAACTCAAAAAACGAATTTTCTATGAAACATTTGAATTTTTAACCTAAAAAAAAAATAAAAAAAGAAAAGTTAATTTTCAAACAAGCAGTTGAAGTTTTACCTAAATTTATAAATCTTGAAAAAAATGAGTTTTCAACCAAATTATTGAATTTTCTATCAAATTGTTGAATTTTCAAACTCAAAAGTTGAATTTTTTTACAAAAAATAAAATAAAATAATAAAATTTTATTTTCAAACAAGCAGTTGAATATTTACCTAAATTTATAAATCTTCAAC
>JAABKJ010007545.1:78648997-78775554 GCA_011634705.1 Andricus grossulariae | reverse complement strand
TAATTGACCTTTTTCAATTTCAAAAGTCAATAATTTAATTCGAAATTTATGTAATTTGTTAAGAATTCATCTTTTCAGGTTGAAAATTCAACTTTTTGGTTGAAAGTTAAACATTTTTTTTTAAATTAATTTTTTTGTTTGAAGATTTATAATTTTACTAGAAAATTGACGTCTTTGGTTGAAAATTGAATTACTTTGATAAGTTTTGTTGTTTTTAATCATTAATTTTTTTAAGTGAACATTTAATTATTTGATTAAAAATGCAAGTGTTTTGTAGAAAATTAGTTTTTAATTAAAAATTATTTTTTTCTGAAAGAAAATTTAACTTTTCCATTTTTGGTTAATAATTGATTTTTTGCAGTTTCAAAATTCAACAATCTGATTGGAAATTTATGTAATTTGTTGAGAATTCATCTTTTTAGGTTGAAAATTCCACTTTTTGGTTGAAAGTTAAAATTTTTTGTTAAAAATTAATTTTTTTGGCTGAAGATTTATCATTTTACTAGAAAATTTAAGTCTTTGGTTGAAAATTGATTTACATTTATATGTTTTCTGTGGTTAATAATTAATTTTTTCAAGTGAATATTTAATTATTTGATAAAAAATTCAACTATTTTGTAGAAAATTAGTTTTTAATTGAAAATTATTTTTTTCTGAAAGAAAATTTAACTATTTAATTTCAGGTTAATAATGTACCTTTTTCAGTTTCAAAATTCAACTATTTGTTTGATAATTGACGTAATTTATTGAGAATTCATCTTTTTATGTTGAAAATTCAACTTTTTGGTTGGAAGTTCAAATTTTTTCTTGAAAATTAATTTTTTTGGTTGAAGATTTATAATTTTACTAGAAAGTTTACGTCTTTGGTTGAAAATTGAATTCCTTCGATGAGTTTTTTTGTTGTTAATCATTGATGCTTTTAAGTAAACATTTAATCATTTTATTAAAAATGCAACTTTTTTGTAGAAAATTGTTTTTTTTTATTGAAAATTATTTTTTTCTAAAAGAAAATGTAATTCATTTTTTCTTAAAATTTGATCTTTTTAGTTCAAAAATTCAACTTTTTGGTTGAAAATTGATGCAATTTGTTGAAAATTCACCTTCTGGTAGAAGATTAATCTCCTTGTGTGAAAATTCAACTAATTGGTTCAAAATTTAGTTTTGTTGAGAATTCGTCCTTTTTAGTAGAAAATTAATCTTCTTGATTGAAAATGCATTTTTTTAAATTCAACATTTTGGATAAAATTTAATTGTCTTTCTTAATTGAAAAATCATTCTTGGTTGAAAAAGTGCTTTTTCGATTTGAAAATCCATTTCCTTTGGCAGTCGTTTCATCTTTTTGGTTCAGTTTCAATTATTTTTGTATTATTTGGGTTTCGTCGTTCCTTAACTTTATTTTGCAATTAGCGAAATTTGCTCGTTTAGCGTATGGATATTATATAAGCTCGTTGACACTGACATTTTAGCGCTTTTTTAAGAATAATAAGCATCCTTTCAGGAGTTGAAGTTTGACGAAGGTTGACTTCAGCAAATTATATGACACGTGGTGGAGGTCGCGAAATTCAAATTGAAACGCAATACACTAACGTAATCTCTGACACTGTGCGGAGTTTCGCGAGAACACGTGAATATATAATATATGATCAGCGACCTAGGTCGCTGATCAATCACATGTTGCTGATTAATCACATATCGCGGATCAATCACATGTCGCTGATCAATCCCATGTCACTGATCAATCACATGTCACTGATCAACCACATATCGCCGATCAATCACATGTATCTGATTAATCATATATCGCTGATCAATTTAATATCGCGGATCAATCACATGTCGCCGATCAAACCCATGTCGCTGATCAATCACATGTCGCTTATCAGTCACAAATCGCTGATCTATCCCATGTCGCTGATCAATCACATATCGCTTATCAATCAAATGTCGCTGATTAATCAGATATCGCTTCTCAATCACATGCCGCTGATCAATCACATGTCGCTGATAAATCGCATATCGCTGATCAATTTCATATCGCTGTTCAATCACAAATCGCTGATCAATCACATATCGCTGATCAATTTCATATCGCGGATCAATCACATGTCGCTGATCAATCCAATGTCACTGATCAATATCATGCCACTGATCAATCCCATGTTACTTATCGATCCCATGTCGCTGATCAATCAAATATTGTGGAAAATTCAATTTTTTTTAGATTCATAATTTCGGGTTGAAAATTCGACTGTTTCGTGGAAAATTCATCCTTTTGGCTTGAAAATTCGACAATTTGGTGAAAATTCAACTTTTGTGTGAAAAATTCGCTTTTCCAAATTGAAAATTATTGTTTTACAATGAAAATTTATTTATTTCATTTTTTTCAAAAGTGACAATTGTAGAAAAAATTCATCTCTTTAGATAAAAATTGATCTACTTTGTTCAATTTTCCCTTTTTGGGAGTGAAAATTAATTTTTTAAACTGAAAATGTAACTATTTCATTGAAAATTTACTTTTTTGTTGAAATTTCATATTTTTGAGCAAAGAATTCATTAATCAGGTAGAAAATTCAACTAACTCGTAGAAAATTCAACTATTTGGTTGAAGATTCGTTTTTTTATTTATAATTAATTTTTTTCAAGTAAAAATTCAATTATTCGATTTTTAGTTAAAAATTGATTTTTTAGTTTATAAATTCAACTATATGGTTCAAAATTTCAGTAATTTTTTGAAAATTTGTCTTTTCCGGTTGAAAAATAATCTTCTACGTTGAAAATTTAATTTTTGTTTAAAAGTGGATGCATTTTGTTGAGAATTTGTTTTTTATAGTCGAAAATTAATCTTTTTGGTTGAAAATTCATCTTTTTTACTTATTTATATTTTAATTATATGTAATTTCGAACTTTTTTTTTTAATAGTTTTTTTTTTGAAGATCTACAATTGAAACTTCTTCAATTTTAATGATTTGCTATTTATATTCTTCAATTTTGATGATTTTTAAAATTAAAGTTTTGTTTTTAATTATAAATCTCCGAAATTGAATGAATTTAAAATTTAAATTATCAAAATCGCATAATTTTTAGTTGTACATTTTTAAAATTAAAAAATTTTTATTTCAAATATTTACAATTTTGATGAGTTACAATGGAAATTCTCGAATTTCGAAAATATAGAATTGCAAATTATTTAACTTTCAGGATTTATATTTTAAAAGTATGTTATTTGGAACATATTTTTTGCAATAGTTCCATTTTGAAAATTTACAAATGCAAAATATTAAATTTTAACGATTCGAAATTTAAATTCTTCAATTTTGAATATTGACAAATTTTTTTCAATTTTAAAGATGTGTAGATAAAATTTCCTAAATTTGGATAATTTTCAGAAAAAAAATCAAGTTTTCAAATCCAAATCTTACAAATTGATAAAATTTTGAATGTAAAACATCAAAATTACAAAATGTTGCAATAGACATTTTCAAAAAGTTACAAGTGAAATTCTTGAATTTTGAAAATATAGAATTGCAAATTATTCTATTTTTAAGATTTATTTAGAATGTTTTTTTAATAGTTTAATTTTGAAGATTAAAAATTGAACATTTTACTATTTTAAAGAATTATAATTAAAAACGCTTACATTTTTAAGATGTCTATATAAAAATTGTTAAATTTTGATAATTTTGAAGATCAAAAGTCAAGTTTCCAATTTTAAATCTTCCAAATTGAAGACATTTCTATATTTTTTATTGTTAAATTTAAAACTCACATCATTTTTAGTTGTGAATTTTCAAAATTAATAACTACTTGATTTTAAAGATTTATAATTGAAAGTTCCACAATTTAGAAGTAGAACAATTTTCAAAATTTTTGAATAGATAGAGTTGCAATTTTTAAAAGTAATTTTGAAACCTTTTTTTGAATAGTTCAATTTTTAAGATTTACAATTGTAAATTTTTAAATTTGTTAAATAAAAAATTATTCAATTCTAAATATTCCAAATTGAAGACATTTCGGATGTGAATCATCAAAATTACGGCATTTTTTATTGTAAAACATAAAACTTGTATAATTTTTAATTTCCAATATTAAAAACTCTTTAATTTTAAATATTTACAATTTCGAATAATTACATTTAAATTTCTTGAATTTTGAAAATATAGAATTACAAATTATTCTATATCTTCGAGATTTATTGAGAAAGTTTTTTTATTAATTCAATTTTGAAGATTTAGAATTGAAAAATACTAAATTTACATGATTCGAAATTCAAGTTCTTCAATTTTGAATACTGATATATATTTTTTTTTATTTCAAAGATGTTTAGATAAAATTTCTTGAATTTTGATAATTTTGAAAAAATCAATTTTTCCATTTTAAATCCTCCAAATTGTAGAAAATTCAAATATAAATCATCAAAATTTATTTTCTTCCAAAAAAAATTAATTTTCAACAAAATACATAAATTTTGAAAATTTACAATTGAAAATTCTACAAATTTTAAGATTCACGGAAGATTCGTAAGATTTGACAACTTTGAAGATCAAAAGTCAACTTTTAAATTCTAAATCTTCCAAATTGAAGAAATTTCGAATGTAAAGCATTAAAATTACAGAATTTTTAATTTTAAAACTTAAAATATGCATAATTTTTAATACTAGTTTTTGGTACATTTTCGACATGAAAAACTCGTTTATTTTTAATATTTACAACTTTGAAGAGTTACAACTGAAATTCTGGAAATTTGAAAATTTATAATTGAAAATTATTCAATTTTCAGGATATTTTTTGCAATAGTTCAATTTTGAAGATTTATAAATGAAAAATATTAAATTTTAATGATTCAAAATTTAAGTTCTTTAATTTTTAATACTGATTTTTTTTTCTTTTTAATTTCAAAGATGTTCAAATGAAATTTCCTAAATTTTAATAATTTTGATAAATCAAGTTTTCGATTTTAAATCTTCCAAAATTGAAGAAAATTTAAATGTAAATTATCAAAATTGATTTTCTATAAAAAAAGATGAGTTTTCAACAAAATACATCAATTTTGAAAATTTTGAATTGCAAATTTTACAAATTTTAAGAGTCACTGAAAATTCGAAAAATTTGACAACTTTGAAGATCAAAAGTCAACTTTTAAATTCTAAATCTTCCCAATTGAAGAAATGTTGAATGTAATACTTTAAAATTACAGAATTTTTAATTAAAAAACTTGAAACATAAATACTTTGTAATTCTAGTATTTTGGTCAATTTTCGAAAATAAAAACTCTTCAATTTTAAATATTTACAAATGAAGATCTGGAAATTTGAAAATTTATCATTGCAAATTATTCCATTTTCAGGATTTATATTTTAAAGGTACGTAATTTGGAACAATTTGGTTCAATTTTGAAGATTTACAAATGAAAAATATTAAATTTAACGATTCGAAATTTAAATTATTTAATTTTGAATACCGACAATAATTTTTTTTCTTTTTAATTTTAATGATGTGTAAATAAAATTTCCTAAATTTTGATAATTTTGAAAAATTAAGTTTTCCATTTTAAATCTCCCAAGTTGAAGAAAATTCAAATATAAATCATCCAAATTGATTTTCTTCCAAAAAGACGAATTTTCAACAAAATACATAAATTTTGAAAATTTTACAAATTTTAGGAGTCACTGAAAATTCAAAAGATTTGACAACTTTGAAGATCAAAAGTTAACTTTTCAATTCCGAATTTTCCAAAATGGAGAAATTTCAAATGTTCAAAACTACAGAATTAAAATTTTTTAAATTTGAAATATGCATAATTTTTAATACTAGTTTTTTGGTAAAGTTTCGAAATCAAAAACCCTTTAATTTTAAATATTTACAATTTTGAAGAGTTACAACTGACATTTTGGAAATTTGAAAATTTATAATTGCAAATTAATCAATATTCCGGGTTTATATTTTAAAGGTATGTAATTTGGAACATATTTTTTGCAATAGTTCAATTTTGAAGATTTACAAATTAAAAATATTAAATTTAACGATTCGAAATTTAAATTTTTTAATTTCACTTTTAATTTTGATTTTAGTTTTTAATTTTTAATTTTAATTTTTGATTAATTTTAATTTTACACATCTTTTAAAGATGTGTTGTATCGCACTGTTTTATCTCGCGAGCAGCTTAGTCACGTGACTAGTCTGCACTGGACTTACGACCTTACGTAAAATGCAAGTAGGCCGTTCTTGCACCCAACCGCTCATATGTACGAATATTATGATATTTAACAGAAATATAAGGAAAATAAATTCAATAATTCTATATTTTACGGTAGTGATCTTTAGCTTTGTTAAATTTTTAATGGCTCAAATGAAAGGTAAAGTCCTAGAGGTCACTTTTCTGAAATATTAAATCATTGAATTTATTTTTCTAGCTTCTACCAAGAGATGAAATTGAAGTAAAAATTCTTCAAAAATCGGCAATTATTCTTGTCTTTCTGCGCTCCTTATTCGATTTCCGCAAGGGTAAATTACTTCAACTTGGGTCCATTTAATACATAATTTAATCATCTTCCTAATGGTTCTTCAAAAATATTTTTATCTATATTCTAAACAAGACTATGACCTTTCAAAGTTGAGGCTAATTTTTAATATCCGATCAGTGGTATGATACTAATCGTTGATAGTGTAACACTAGTTTACAAAATTAAAAATTTTTTCTGCCCACGACATCTTTATATGATTTTTGTATGTATTTTGGCCCACTAAACACGAAAATCACACACAATCGTCGACAATTGACATATCGTCCCGAAGAATAGAAATCGCAAATATTGGCCAACATATTAAACTCGCTGGCATCTAAACTACTCGGCCAAACAAAAAACTTTAAAGTAAAAAGTTGTAGAGGATTCAGTTGCCTTCAAATTGAGTGCTTGATTGGGAAAATCGATCAATCATAACTCGAGATATGCTCAAAAACGTCAGAAGAACTCTGAAAATTAAAAAAAAAGAAATTTGAAAATTGATATTTCGAAAACGCTTACATCACAACAATTTTTAGTGTGATTTTCGTGTTTAGTGGGCCAAAATACATGAGAAAATCATAGTGAGATGCGATTGGCAAAATTGCTGTAAACTAGTGTAATTATTGATATTTAAAATGTTACCTACACTCACCGATGCATATGTTCAGATCCGGACTGAAAATGATCAGTTATTTTGTTACCGACTGTAGGTACATTTGTAGCGTCATATTGAAATCTCAGATAATTTTTAGCTTGGACGCGAACCCTTTCAGCACAGAATAAAACCAGCGAATACTTCAGATGTCGGTAAATTGTCGATAAAAGGAATCTATGTTTTAATTTTTTCCGGTATCTTAGAATATTAATGTAACAAAGGCCTTTTCCGGTTTTTTGAGGTTTTTATTTAAAAATTGCCGACATTTTTCGACTCGGATCCGAGTCCTTTTCGAAGCGTAGTTCTGTAGAGGATACAATATATTTTGAAATATGTTGTCAACAAAGTTTTGACTAAAAATAGAGTTAAAGTAATACAATTTAGTATGTACATTGTGCTAGCCTTATTATTAGTTCACGAAAACTAAAAAAGTTTCTTAGAAGATTGTACATAGTTGCCAGTTTGCATTAGTTTGAAATTTTAAAATTGGATCGTCATAACCTTAAAATTGGTAAAATATTAGTCTCATCTAGAAGTAAAACAGAGTTATGTGAATACGGCTTATGTTTTATTTTATTATTATATTATATTTATTACAAAAAACTTCATTCCACAACAAAATATTAAAAAACTAAAGAGTTTATCAACACAAATAAAGATATTATCATTACAAGAGCAGATAAAAGCAATAAAAGTGTCAAAATGAATCAAACAGATTATGTTGCTAAAGCTTTATGCTTTTACAAGTAAAACAACGTATACAATTATGAAAAATAATCCTACAAGAAAATCTTAAACTAAATTAACTGCATTACTAACCACTTTTAAGCACAACAACATTATTAAAGCCGATACTTAAACTTATTTAAACTGCACAAATGGCACTGCACCGCATTTTTATGGACTGCCAAAATTACATAAAATTAATTGCCCACTCAGACCTATCACCTCTTTTCCGGTTCACCGTTTTATTGTCTTTCTAGATCTCTAGCAAAGTCTTTACAAAAAATTGTGGGGGAAACTGACTATCATATAAAAGATAGTTGGGATTTCAAACATAAAAAAGATAAAATAACCGTTCCAAAAGACTGCATTATTATTTCTCCAGATATCGTGTCCATGTACACTAATATCTCATGGAATCTAATCAGAGGCGCAATAGGTAAACGTTGGAAAGAATTTGAACCCCATACTTTTTTATCCAAATAAGACTTTGATAAAGCTCTGAAACTATGCTTAGAGTCATCTTATTGTCAGTCCAATGGTAAATTCTACCAACAAATTTACGGATTACCCATGAGATCTCCAATATCCGCTGCTGCAGCCAATATGATCATGGAAGAAATTAAAAACAAAATTTTAAAATCACTTAAATACCCAATCACATTCTATTTCCGTCATATCGACGACACCTTAATTTTCCTACCGAAAAATAAAGTTAACGATTTTCTAAATAAATTTAATACTGCTGACACTAAACTCAAATTCACCATGGAACTGCCTAAAGATGGTGGAATAAACTTTCTGGATCTAGCATTAAAAATCGAAAACAATAGAATTATAACCAACTGATGTCGCAAACCAGTTTGGTCCGGTAGATTTTTAAACTTCGACTCTTGTCACCCAATCTATCATAAAATTAGCATTATTTATGGTTTAGTCGATAGAACTGTAAAACTGGCTGATGTTAGATTCCACAAAGAGAACTTAGATCTTGTGCGGAAAACACTGAAAAAAATGGCTATCCATCTGATTTGTTAAAAAATAAAATCGCCGTAAGATACAAACACATAATTAATTGAAAAAAACAATGTTAACGCAACCTGAAGATAGCAACTTTAAAAAATGGTTGTATTACCATACATTAAAAAATTAGATTAGAAGTACTAAAGATTAAATTAAAAGAAAAAATGTAACTGCGTTTATAAACATATGTGTAAGAACTGTAAAAAAGCATATATTGGTCAAACCAGCAGACCTCTGCACACAAGGAATAGGGAACACGAAAGATCTATTGAAAACAACGAAACAAACACAGCCATAGCTAAACATGCTTATGATATTGTACATAACTTCGACTTCGATTTAAATAACGTTGAAATTTTAGAATTGAAGCCTAATCTTGATAAACGTTTACTATTAGAAATGATACATATACAAAGAGATCACGATCCAATTTAAAAATTTCAAACTATTGCAAACTGACAACTATGTACAATCTTGTAAGAAACTTTTTTAATTTTCGTTAACTAATAATAAGGTAAGCACAATGTATATACTTAATTGTATTACTTTAACTCTATTTTTAGTTAAAACTTTCTTAACCAAATTTTGTATCCTCTACAGAAGTACGCCTTGAAAAGGACTCGGATCCGAGTCGAAACATGTCAGTAATTTCTAATAAAAACCTCAAAAAACCGGAAAAGGCATTCACTACATTAATATCCTAAGATACCGGAAAAAATTAAAACAACTAGAAGGTAATGTTCAGTATTGCATACAGAGCCGCTCGTAACCCTTGTTTCTGTTACTAGTTCTCTTAGTCTTCCATCCGCAATAATGAAGTCAATTATACTGTGACTATTTCCTCTACACCAGGTATACATGTGGATCATTTTATGTCGAAACCAAGTATTTGTAATAAATATGCCCTTTTCCAGTCATAAGCTAACTAATCTTTCCCGTTATCATTTTTTCTTGAATCCCCAAAATTACCTAGCACCCTCTCTGTATCTGTACCCTGACGTTGGACGCCGACCCATCCGTTCATATCTCCTAGCACGCTATGATAAATAATCTTCTAATTCCTACCTTCATTCTAACCTGCAGCAATCTGGGCGATACATATCCTTGATCTCTGAGATGCTGTCTTGCTTTTTCATTCATAATCAAACCGACCCCTTGACTACCATGTGATTCACTATCTACTCCTGACCATATTTCAAAACCGCCTTTCAACACCCCATTTTCTATGTTTCTAGTTTCGCTACCCTCTTTCTTCGTCTCAGGTACACATAGAATATCTAGTTTCCTTACGTGCATAGTTTCTCATAGTTCTCTTACCTTAAAATCATTCACTCCTCTAGCATTCCAAACACCCAGTCTCCATTCTTTGCCTGAAACTCGACCTTTGCGTTCACCGTGTGTATGCATTTCGTCAATCAAAGTTTCAGTCCAGTCCGAGGCTATTTTATTGTTTGTATTATTCATTGTTTCGATCGTACACCCAACTATCATGTCGAAATTAAGTAGTGATTCCTCGTGTAGTGGAGAGTCTAGTTGTAACGTCAGTCCCACCAAAAATTCTGTTACTCCTTGAAACACTGATACGAGACTAATTTTTTAAAGGGACAAGGGATTGTCACGTGTTGGGAGTTCGTTTCAAATTTCGTCGCATTTCGACTTTAAGCGTTGAAAACCTCGAGTGCTTTAAGAATTATTCGGATATACTATCGATAATGCAAAAATCTCTAAAATACTGTGCAATCCTTGATTTATTGTGAGCAAAATTTATTATTTAATAGTTTCAGTTAAGATATTTTAATTACAAGTCTATTCTTATTATTATTATTACCTTCTGTGATTTCTTTCTTGATATCCAAAGATTCGTTATTGCCGTATTCATTTATAGTTGAAGTCATGGCATAAGAATTATTTTCAGGACAAATGAAAGTATAAGGATATGGCCCCACATCTGGTCTTTCTGGTAATTTCTTCGATTCACTCCTAGCAGGCTGTTGATCTAAAAAATTGTAAGATGAAATTTACAATTAGTAACTTTCGATTATTTTAATCCTTATTCAGCAGTAAACCCGGATCCAAAATAATAATCAATCATAGCAGATGGTATATGGTGTAGACATGTTGTACATTATAAGGGATTGAAACATTTAGATTAAAATAATGCCACAAATAGGGGAATCGGTACAATCTATGTCCACCTCATTTAAATATTCTTATAAACAAGCTAGGTTAGTCCAGTGTAGTTGGTTTAAATACCAGAGTTCAGTAAAACCAGTGATGCTGAATGAAGATTGAATTTAAGCGAAAAGCTGTTGAGATCAGGAGTGTCCACGTGTTGAAAATGAGTATTTTCAAAATAGTTAAGATAGATTTAACTGAAACTTTTCGGATTTTAATTAAATAAGGTGATTAAAACTACACAATAGTAGTATTATAACCCTAAAACGATGTCTGTAAATTGATAAATGAGTGGCCAATCAATGGCCTTGTGAGTTATGCGGAAACATAGTAATTGGCCACAATATCTAAAAAGTAGATAACTCATATCTTTGCAAAAATTCATTCAAAATTGTTCAAACATTTTGTAAACTATTTATATATTGGTTTGTTACTTTGTCGCAATGATTATACGATTTAGTGGCTAAACATTATGCTTTCAAAATCAGTAATCTTTAACCTAATGTGGCGATTGAGGTGGCCAATGGCTGTATTTCACCACATTACAGTAGCCAATCATACAATCATTGGCCTATGCTAATCACTATGTCTTAATGACCAATGATTGTGTTTTTGTTGTCTTTATTTTTAATTTCTTCAAATATAAATTATTTAGTACTTTTAACGCTGAACGTACTATGGTGATTCAAATCTTTATAAAATTGATTAAAAATCTGTGTATTTTAGAATTTCGCTCGACGCTTATAGTGGTTTTTACAAATTATTAAACTAGAAAAAGTCCTTAAGTGGACAATCATTGTACCCATTACCCAATATCACTTAAAAAATGTATCTGCCATATTCAAATATTTATTTGGAATAAAATAGAGTTTACGACATGAAAATGATAATTTATTAGCTCCGGAACAAATATATATTTCTTTTGCTTCCTCATAAAGGGAGGTTTGTAATCAACTAAATTTTCAAATATACTTTTTTTACATATTTTGATATAATTGTGTGTAGCTCCGTTTGAAATCCAGATCTGATAGAATTTTGAGCTTGATCGACTATTTAGAAGTAGTTTCTTCTTGCGTTAAGAGATTTGAATCGAATAATTTTATCGCGTTTCTGAGATGCATCGATCGACCTATTGTTTTAACTTTTATGACCCACCAGTGCCGATTTATGAAGTTTCAAAATATTATTTATTCTCTTCATATGAGAAAAACTTTTTTGATATTCAAAATACGACAATATTATATTGAGTGTATCTGTTCGCCTCCTTAAGACACATCGATTGACCTATTGATAAACCTTTTATGACCCACCAGTACCTATTTATGAAGTTTAAAACAAATGTGTATTCTGTTTATGTGAGAAAAACTTTTTAAATATTTAAATCACGACAATATTACATGAAGAAAGTTTGTTCGCGTCCTTGAGATGCATCGATTGGCCTATTGATGAACCTTTTCTTACCTACCAGTACCGATGTATGAAGTTTCGAAAAAATTGTTTATTCTGTTTATATGAAAAAAAAACTGTTTTGATATTCAAAACACGACAATATTACGTGTAGAGTGTTTGTTCGAATCCTTGAGACGCATCGATTGACCTATTGGTGAACCTTTTATGACCAACCAGTACCGATTTATGAAGTTTAAAAAAAATGGTGTATTCTGTTTATATGAGAAAAACTTTGTTCATACTAGGAGTACTACAGTACTATATCTGACACGTTTGTTGACGTCTTCGAGACACATCGAGTGATCTATTGACGAACCTTCTATAACCTCTTATGACCTAACAATATCGATTTATAAATTTTATAAAATATGTTTATCTTGTTGATATAAGGAAAACTTTTTTCAAATTGGGAATACAACTATAATGTTTATAATATATTTGTTCGCGTCTTCGAGACACATCGATTGTCAAAATTAGGAACTTTTCATGATCTACCATAAACTACCAATATCGTTTTTAAATTTTTCAACAAAATTAGTTTCTTGTATATAAGAGGATTTTTTCTTATTGGGAATATATCAGTACTACATTTGATGTAATTGTTTGCGTCTTCGAGACACGTAGATTGATCTTTTGACGAACTTTCGAATACCATTACTGATTAATCAATAGCTACTTAGAAAGTTTTAAGAAAAGTTACATTGTTTCTATGAGGTTTTAATATATAATAATATATTAATATTATATAAAACTAACTTATCTTATTTTATTTTGGTTCTACAAACCTATATTCGAATCTGCCAATGCTTCAGCAACTCCATTTGCTTTTTCAATATCATTCAAAATTGCTAATTTTGCATCATAACTTGAACAAAGCATACGAGCTTCTTCCCAAGTCACTCGTTGAGAAAACAAAAGATATTGTTTGCCATGAAAAGAAAAATATTCAACAATCGGTTGTTGGTCTTCTTTACCTGAAACATTTTTTATTGAATATCTGAAACGTCTTAAAGTCCTTATAATAATTTGTTGCTTATACTCACATACGCCGGTTGAAAGTCCGCTCTTAGCCCATTGAAATTCAAAAGCTAAAAAAAAGTGAAATTACCACTCGTGATTTTTTTCTTCAATTATTTAATCCCAAGTCTAATTTATTTTTCTAAATCTCCAGCTATTCCTTTTTAACTTACCTTTGCTTAAGATCAGATTAATCGCACTAAGATATAATAAAATCGAAATTTTCGACATTGTAATATTTAAAACTCAAAAGAAATATTATATTCATCAGATTAAAAAAAAGTTCGAAATAAAAATTGTTGAGTTTTAATTTATTATTCTCTAAAAAAAAACCAAATCTTACAAATGTGGAAAGACTCTCTACTGGTTGCAAAAAACTGATCGAAATTTCTGAAGTCGTGGGTTACTTATTCTCAAAAAGCTTACAAACACCGTGATTCATGAAGCCATTCTTGCTTTTAATGCCCCTCATAATTCATAATTGAGCGACTGAACGATTAATCGATTTCTCATGAACTTTATCTCGCTGTACATATATCATTTTTTTAATTTATTCCTGTGCATGTATGTGTAGTTTAGAGTTTTATTTTCAAATTCTGGATTTATTAATTAGCCTATAAATTGGATCAAATGTAATAATGAAAACTGGGGATCAGGAATTTTTAACGTATATGGGAATGTTTTGGTTTAGTTGGAAAAGATTAAATTTTTCTTGGGTTTAAGGTCAATATTTGTCAGGGAGTTTTGTTGGTCAGGGAGAGTCAGGAATTTTAAAAACAAATTTGCAAATGTCAGGAAATTTTTGCAAGGAGCACTTTGAGTAACTATCCAGAATAATCAGGGCTGCGACACAGTCACTATTAGCCATTTTTTTCTCAAATCACTTTTTAGTAATTTTTTCAGGTTTTCATTTTGAATTCAGGTCTATTTCTGAATTTTCTTGAACTTTTCTGAAATCCTTAGGGTATTTTGAAAGATTCAAAGAAATTTTTAATAGATTTCAATAATTTGAAGCAATTTCAAAGATGTTAGGGTGTTTTACAAGATTCCAAAGAATTTTTATGAGCTTTAAAAAGTTTTGAGGGATTTGAAAAAATTTCAAATATTTTAGGGTATCTGAAAAGAATCCAATTTTAAATAAATTTCAATAATTTGAAGAGATTTCATAAAATTTAGGGGGTTTTAAAAGATTCCAAGGAATTTAAAATAGATTTCAATAATTTGAAGGGATTTCAATGATTTTATGTTATTTCAAGTGACGCCAAGAAATTTTTAAAGGATTTCAATAATTTAAAGGGATTTCAAAGGATTCGATAAATTTTAGGGTATTTTCAAAGATTTCAAGGAATTTTAAATAGGTTTCAATAATTTAAAGAGATTTCAAAGATTTCAGGTTTATGCAAGACGCTCCAAAGAATTTTTAATCGATTTCAATAATTAAAAGGGATTTCAAACCATTTCAGAGATTTGAGGGTATTTAAAAAATTTTCAATGAAATTTCAGGAGCTTTAGAAAGTTTCCAGGGATTTCAAAAAATTTGAAATATTTTGGGGTATTTTAAAAGGTTCTGAGGAATTTTTATTAGATTTAAATAATTTGAAGGAATTTCAAAGATTTTAGGGTATTTTAAAAGATTCCAAGTAATTTTTAATAGATTTCAACCATTTAATGGGATTTCAAAGATTTTAGGGTATTTTAAAAGATTCCAAGTAATTTTCAATAGATGTCAATGATTGAAAGGGATTTCAAACCATTTAAGAGATTTTAGGGTATTTTTAAAAATTCCAAGAAATTATCAAGAACTTTAAAATGTTCAAGGCATTTCAAAGGATTTGAAATATTTCAGGGTAATTGAAAATATTCCAAAGAATTTTTAATATATTTAGATGATTTGCAGGGATTTCAAACTATTTCTAAGATTTTAGAAATTTTTAAAAATTCCAAGGAATTTTCAAGAACTTAAAAATGTTTCAAGGAATTTTAAAGGATTTGAAATATTTTAGGGTATTATAAAAGATTCCAAGGAATTTTCAATAGATTTCAATAAATTAAAGGGGGTTTCAAAGATTTTAGAATATTTTAAAAGAATCAAAGTAATTTTTAATAGATTTAAATAATTTGAAGGCATCTCAAACCATTTCAAAGATTTGAGGGTAATTTGTAATATTCCATGGATTTTTCAAGACCATTAAAAAGTTTCAAGTGATTTCAAAAGATTTGAAATATCTTAGGGTATTTTAAAAGATCCCACGAAATTTTTTATAGATTTTAATAAATTAAAGGGTTTTCAAAGATTTTAGAGTATTTTGAAAGATTCCAAGTAATTTTTAATAGATTTCAATAATTTGAAGGGATTTCAAAGATTTTAGGATATTTTGAAACATTCCAAGTAATTTTAAATAGATCTCAATGATTAAAGGGATTTCAAACCATTTAAGAGATTTTAGGGTATTTTTAGAAATTCCAAGAAATTGTCAATAACTTTAAAATGTTTCAAGGAATTTCAAAGGATTTGAAATATTTCAGGGTATTTGAAAAGATTCCAGAGAATTTCTGATAAATTTGAATAATTTGAAGGGATTTCAAACTATTTCTAAGATTTTAGGATATTTAAAAAAATTCCAAGGAATTTTCAAGAGCATTAAAAAGTTTTCAGGGATTTCAAAAGATTTAAAATATTTTAGGGTATTGTAAAAGATTCCAATGAATTTTTATTAGATTTAAATAATTTGAAGGTCTGACAAAGATTTTAGAGTATTTAAAAAGATTCCAAGGAATTTTTAATATATTTAAATAATTTGATGGGGTTTCGAACTATTTCTAAGATTTTAGGATATTTTAAAAAATTTCAAGTAATTTTCAAGAACTTGAAAATGTTTTAAGGGATTTCAAAGGATTTGAAGTATTGTAGGTTATTTTAAAATATTCCAATGAATTTTTGATAGATTTCAATGAATTAAAGGGTTTTCGAAGATTTTAGAGTATTTTAAAAGATTGCAAGTAATTTTTACTAGATTTAAATAATTGGAAGGCATTTAAAACCATTTCAAAGATTTTAGGGCGTTTTTAAAAATTCCATGGATTTTTCAATAGCATTAAAAAGTTTCAAGTGATTTCAAAAGATTTGAAATATTTTAGGGCATTTTAAAAGATTCCAAGAAATTTTTATTAGATTTAAATAATTTAAAGGGATTTAAAATATTTTAGAGTATTTTAAAAGATTCCAAGGAATTTTTAATAAAGATAATTATTTGAAGGAATTTGAAATCATTTTAGAGATTTGAAGATATTTTTAAAAATTCCAAGGAATTTTCAAGATCTTTAAAAAGTTTCAAAGAATTTCAAGGGATTTAAAATATTTTAGGGTATTTTCAAAGATTCCAAGAAATTTTTTTTTTAGATTTCAATAAATTAAAGAGATTTTAAAGATTTTATGGTATTTTGAAATATTCCAAGGATTTTTGAATAGATTTAAATAATTTGAATGGAATCCTAATCATGCCTAAGATTTTAGGATATTTTTAAAAATTCCAAGGAATTTTCAAGAACTTTAAAACGTTTCAAGGGATTTCAAAGGATTTGAAATATTTCAGGATATTTAAAAATATTACAAGGAATTTAAATGATTTTAATGGATCTTAAAAACTCTCAAGGTATTTTAATAAATTGTTCAGGATTTCAGGAAATATCATATTTCATGTAATTCCATGGGATTTTATAATCCCATGGAATTTCCAAGGGATTTCAAATGATTTTAAATATTTTAGGGTATTTTAAAAAATTTCCAGGAAGATTCACACAAAAGCGTTAAAAATGAGAAGGGGTTTCAAAAGATTTAAAATTATTAGAAATATTTTTGGGCACTTTAAAAGATTCCAATGAATTTTCAAGAGATTTCTAAATTTTCAAGGAATTTCTTAGGATTTGAATGATTTTAAAGGAGTTTATAATATTCTTATAATTATTATTTTATATTATATTATATGTATATTTTATATTATATTTTATTTTTTAATTATTATTATAATTTTATAATATTTTAATGAATTTCAAAGAATTTATTCACAAGATGTGAGGGATTTCGTAAGTTTTTAAATATTTAAAGAGATTTTAAAATATGTGTTGCAATTCATTCGAAATTCAACCCGAATTCTTAACAATTTATCCTGAATTCTTTTAAATTCTTTGGAATTCTCTTGAAATTTGTAATTCACTTGAAATTTCTTAAATTTATTCAATTTTACTTAATTTCATCAAATTCTTTTGAATTTTTATGCACTTTTTTTGATAATTCGCTTTGAATTTTGTTTTAACCTTGAATTTTGATGAATTTGATTGATTCTTCCTAATTCTTCTCAATTCCTCGAAATTCACATCAACTTTAGTGAAATCAATGGAACTTTTTCCAATTCACTTGAAGTCCTTTGAATTTAAATATAATTATTTTGAAGACTTATGAATTGCATTATTTTAAATTCTTTTAAATTCAAAAGAACATTATAAACTTTTTGTCACTTTTTCTGCTTAAATAGGTAACTTTTTCAAGTAAATTAAGGTGTGGTGGTCTTCCGTGCTGAATTTAATGGGTAGTCTTTATCCGTTTCAATAATTTTCTATCTCTAAGATAGATAATCCAAAATAAGCAATCCAAAATCCAAAAAATTGTGTATCTTTTGCAATCCCTATCTTCTTATCTAATTGAATCCTTTTCTATCTTTTCTAAAATCTAAGATAGTCCCATCCTCTTGAATACCAGTCTTTCTATCTAAATGTATCCACAGCTTATTCTTTTCTATCCTTTTCTATCATTTTCTACCACTTTCTATCCTTGCCTATACTTTTCTAACATTTTCTACAATTTAAAATGCTTTCCTACCCTTTAATATCATTTACTATCCTTTTCTATCCTTTTCTATCATTTTATATCCTTTTCTATCATTTTCTGCCACTTTCTAGCCTTGTCTATTCTTTTCTAACATTTTATACAATTTCAGATGCTTTCCTACCCTTTCATATCATTTACTATCCTTTTCTAGCATTTTCTATCTTTTTCTATAATTTTATATCATTTCCTATCATTTTCTATTGGTTTCTTTCCGTTATGCAATCCAAAATCTTGTGAATCTAAGTGAATCTTTTTTGAAATATAATTTAGCCCTATCCTTCTGAATCCCAGTCTTTCTATCTAAATGTATCCACAGCTTATCCACATCTATCCTTTTCTATCATTTTCTACCACTTTCTATCCTTGTCTATTCTTTTCTATAATTTTCTACCATTTCCTATTCTTTTCTATCCTTTCATATCCTTTTCTATCTTTTTCTATCATTTTCTATTCTTTTCTATCTGTTATGCAATCCAAAATCTTGTGAATCCAAGTGAATCTTTTTTCAAATATAATTTAGCCCTATCCTTCTGAATCCCAGTCTTTCTATCTAAATTTATCCACAGCTCATCCACATCTACTCTTTTATATCCTTTTCTATCATTTTCTACCACTTTCTATCCTTGTCTATTCTTTTATATCATTTTCTACCATTTCCTATGCTTTCCTATCTTTTCCTATCCTCTAATATATTTTTCTATGATTTTCTATTCTTTTCTATCTGTTATGCAATCCAAAATCTTGTGAATCCAAGTGAATCTTTTTTCAAATATAACTTAGCCCTATCCTTCCGAATCCCAGTCTTTCTATCTACATGAATCCTACGCTTATTCACGTCTATCCTTTTCTATCCTTACGGCAATCTAAAATTTCATCTATCTTTTTTAATCCCTATTTTCCTATCTAATTAAATCCTTTTCTATATTTTCTGAAATATAAGATAGCCCTATCCTTCTGAATCCTAGTCGTTCTATCCAAACGAATCCTCCGCTTATCCACCTCTATCCTTCTCCATCCATAAGGCAATCCCAAATTTCGTATATCTTTTTTGATCCCTATATTCCGATCTAATTAAATCCTTTTCTATCTTTTATAAAATCTAAGATAGCCCTATCTTCTTGAATCTCAGTCTTTCTATCTGATTGTATCCACAGCTTATCCACCTCTATCCTTTTCCATACGTTTCCATCCTTTTCTATCTGTTATCCAATCCTAAATCTAGTCTATCTTCTTTGATCCCTATAATCCTATCTAATTGAATCTTTTTCTATCTTTTTGCAAATATAAGTCAGCCCTAGCCTTTTGAATCCCAGTCTTTCTATCGACCTGAATCCTCCGATTATCCACCAATATCCTTTTCTATCCATTAGTCAATAAAATATTTTATCTATCTTTTTAAATCCCTATATTCCTATCTAATTGAATATGTTTCTATCCTTCTCTTAGCATTAGGCAATCCGAAATTTTGTCTATCTTTTTCAGTCCCTGTCTTCATGTCCAAGCTAATCCATTTCTATCTTTTCTGAAATATAAGATAGTCCTATCTTCTTGAATCCCAGTCTTTATATGTAAATGAATTCTCTGCTTCTCCCTCTCTATCCTTTTCCGTCCATTAGGCGATCCCAAATTTCATCTATCTTTTTAGTCCCTATTTTCCTATCTAATTGAATCCTTTTATATCTTTTCTGAGATATAAGATAGCCCTATCCTTCTGAATCCTAGTCGTTCTATCCAAATGAATCCTCCAATAATCCACCTCTATCCTATTCCATCCATTAGGCAATCCCAAATTTCGTCTATCTTTTTCAATCCCTATATTCCTATATAATTGTATCCTTTTCTATCTTTTCTAAACTCTAAAATAGCCCTATCTTCTCGAATCATAGTCTCTCTATCTAAATTTATCGACAGCTTACCCATCTCTATCCTTTTATATTATTTTCTATTATTTTCTATTCTTTTCTGTCATTTTTTATCCCTTTCTATCCTTTTCTATCTGCTATGCAATCCTAAATCTTGTATATCTTCTTTAATCCCTATATTCCTATCTAATTGAACTTTTTTTATCTTTTTGAAATATAAGTCAGCCCTATCCTTTTGAATCTCAGTATTTCTATCGACCTGAATCCTCCGCTTATCCACCAATATCCTTTTCTATCCATTAGTCAATAAAAGATTTTATCTAGCATTTTAAATCCATATATTCCTTTCTGATTGAATATGTTTCTATGCTTTTCTTCCCATTGGGCAATCCGAAATTTTGTCTATCTTTTTCAGTCCCTGTCTTCCTGTCCAAGCGAATCCATTTCTTTCTTTTCTGAAATATAAGATAGCTCTATCTTCTTGAATCTCAGTCTTTCTATTTAAATGAATCCTCTGCTTATCCATCTCTATCCTTTTCCATCCATTAGGCAATCTTAAATTTCATCTATCTTTTTTAGCCCTATTTTCCTATCTTATTGAATCCTTTTCTATCTTTTCTGAAATATAAGATAGCCCTATACTTCTGAATCCTAGTCTTTTTATCCAAACGAATCCACCGATTATTCACCTCTATCCTTTTCCATCCATTACGCAATCCCAAATTTCGTCTATCTTTTTTTAATCCTTATATTCCTATCTAATTGAATCCTTTTCTATCTTTTCTAAAATCTAAGATAGCCCTATCTTCTTGAATCCCGGCCTTTCTATTAAAATGTACCCACAGGTTATCCATCTCTATCCTTTTCTATACGTTTCTATCCTTTCTATCGACATGATTCCTATGCTCATCCACTCATATCCTTTTCTATCCATTACTCAATACAAAATGTTGTCTACCTTTTCAAATCCTCATATTCCTTTCTAATTGAATATGTTTCTATTCTTTTCTTTCCGTTAGACAATCCCAAATTTTGTTCATCTTTTTCAGTCCCTGTCTTCCTGTCCAAGCGAATCCATTTCTATTTTTTCTGAAATATAAAATAGCCCTATCTCCTTGAATCCTAGTCTTTCTATCTAAATGTATCCACAGCTTATCCACTTCTATCCTTTTCTATACGTTTCTATTCTTTTTACCTGTTATGCAATCCTAAATCTTGTCTATCTTCTCTAATCCCTATATTTCTATCTAATTGAATCTTTTTCTATCTTTTTGCAAATATATGTCAGTCCTATCCTTCTGAATTCCAGTCTTTCTATCGACATGATTTCTCCGCTCATCCACCTATATCCTTTTCTATCCATTACTCAATACAAAATGTTGTCTATCTTTTTAAATCCCTATATTTCTTTCTAATTGAATACGTTTCTATCCGTTTCTTTCCATTAGGCAATCCGAAATTTTGTCTATCTTTTTCAGCCTCTGTCTTCCTGTCCAAGCGTATCCATTTCTATCTTTTCTGAAATATAAGGTAGCCCTATTTTCTTGAATCCCAGTCTTCCTATCTAAATGAATCCTCTGCTTATCCATTTCTATGCTTTTCCATCAATAGCGCAATTTAAAATTTCGTCTATCTTTTTTAATCCCTATATTCCCATCAATTGAATCCATTTATATATTTTTTCCCCGAAATATAAAATAGCCCTATCCTTCTGAACCCTAGTCATTTGATCAAAATGGATCCTCCGCTTATCCACCTTTATCCTTTTCCATACGTTAGGCAATCCCAAATTTCGTCTATTTTCTCCCCCCCCCCCCAATATTCCCATCTAATTGAATCCTTTTATATCTTTTCTAAAATCTAAGATAGCCCTATCTTCTTGAATCCCAGTTTTTCTATCTAAATTTATCCACAGTTTACCCACCTCTATCCTTTCCTATCTTTTTCTATCCATTACTCAATACAAAAATTTGTCTATCTTCTTAAATCCCTATATTCTTTTCTAATTGAATCTGTTTCTATCCCTTTCTTTCCATTAGGCAATCCCAAATTTTGTCCATCTTTTTCAGTCCCTGTCTTCCTGTCCAAGGGAATCCATTTCTATCTCTTCTGAAATATAAGATAGCCCTATCCTTCTGAACCCTAGTTGTTTTATCCAAACGAATTCTCCGCTTATCCACCTCTATCCTTTTTCATCCATCATGCAATCCCAAATTTCGTCTATCTTTTTTTAATCCCTATATTCCTATCTAATTGAATCCTTTTCTATCTTTCGTAAAATCCAAGATAGCCCTATCTTCTTAAATCCCAGTCTTTCTATCTAAATGTATCCACAGCTTACCCACTTCTATCCTTTTCTATCCTTTTCTGCCGCTTTATATCCTTTTCTATATTTGTCTATACTTTTCTATCTGTTATGCAATCCTAAATCTTGTATATCTTCTTCAATCCCTATATTCCTATCTATTGAATTTTTTTCTATCTTTTTGAAATATAAGTCAGCCCTATCCTTTTGAATCCCAGTCTTTCTGTCGACATGAATTCTTCGCTTATCCACCTATATCCTTTTCTATCTATTAGTTATTACAAAAATTTGTCTGTCTTTTCAAATCCCTATATTCCTTTCTAATTGAATCTGTTTCTATCCTTTTCTATCCATTTGGCAATCCGAAATTTCGTCTATCTTTTTCAGTCCCTGTCTTCCTGTCGAAGCGAATCCATTCCTATCTTTTCTAAAGTATAAGATAGCCCTATCCTTCTGAACCCTAGTTGTTTTATCCAAACGAATTCTCCGTTTATCCACCTCTATGATTTTCCATCCATTAGGCAATCCCAAATTTTATCTATCTTTTACAATCCCTATCTTCCTATCAATTGTCCGGATGTGTGTGTGTGGATGTGTGTTTGGTTGTGTGTGTGGATGTCACACTTTTTTGTGAACACGATAACTTAAAAAGGGTTGCAGACACATTGATGAAATTTGGAGGGCTTATTTTCCTAACTAATGTCTTGAAACTGACTAAAGGATTTCTAAAAATATTTATTGCATTTTTTTTAGCGCTCAATAATATTTAAAAAATCGGTTTTTTGTAGTAAAACTTTTTTTTTTAACATGATTCAAAGTTGATGCAAGGGTAAAAAGGATTCCTTGGTTCGAGACGAATCGTTTGACCTATAATATTAATATATTTCTTTTAAAGAGTAGGGAAGTTATGGTCATTTATATTATATTAAAAATCGATTTCTATAGTAAAAATGTTCTCATTCTCATTATTTGAAGTTAATGTCAGAATAGAAAAGATGTGTTGATTCGAGACGAACTGATTGATCTATAGTATTGATACATTTTATTGAAGAGTAAGAAAGCTATGGTAATGCATAATATTCGAAAATACGGTTTTTTATGGTAAGACTTTTTTCTTTAATATAATTCAAAGTTGATGCAAGAATATAAGAGATTCCTAGGTTCGAGACGAATCGATTGACCTATAATAATAATACATTTTATTAAAGAGTAAGGAAGTTATGGTCATTTATATTATATTAAAAATCGATTTCTATAGTAAAAATGTTCTCATTCTCATTATTTGAAGTTATGATCAAAATACTTGATTCTTGTACCCCAAAGCATCATCGCACGACTTAGGAAGTCAATGATGCGTGGGCAAATTTGGTATGTTTTTAAGACTTCAAGCAAATAGTCATGTGGTACGGAAGTGAACGCTTGCTTGTAGTCAATGTGTGCCATGTGCAAGTTTCTATGATGTTTACGAGCTTGCGTCATGGCAATAGCTTCTATGGTGACTAGATCTTCACTGCCTCGTAAGTTGTTACAACATCCTTTTTGTTTTTCTGTAAGGATGTCATTCTCGTCGCAGTGAGAATATACCTTACCTGCTGTGATAGCTGTAAGACATTTATATGTTGTTGGAAGACAGGCTATCGTTCGAAAATCAGATGGATTTTGAGCGTCTGGGTTTTTAGGCAACATATGTCCCATGTCCGGAACTGGAGTTTTCCAGTGTCTTGCTGGTTTTTTTTCTTGACACTCTGTTCACGATAGAGCCTTCTCTCATCTGCTTGAAAGGTTCGATTTTGTTTCTTTTTTGCACTACTTTTCTTGTACCGACGCAGTCTAGCAGTAAGTACATCAAGTCTCTGCCGTTGGGCGTCTATAATCTCATCCAATATTGCTGGTGTTAATGTCTCGATGTACTGAGGGTGGATAATTTTAGCAACATGGTGTATCAGCTTTCTGGTTCTATTTCCTTTTTAATATTGAGTCAGTCGACCTAATTTGCACCTTACTTTGCTGACATCCATATCCAATCTGATCGTTCATGATGGATGTCGCTCCCGTCGTGGGGCAAACACTGCATGTGTAGGCCTAGTTCGGCGGTCCAACGTTTTAATGGTTGCCACAGTAATTAGTTAATTTCATGCGATGTTCAAAATCATTTGTGATCGTGTAGGTACACAATTAGGAGTATGCTGTAGTTTGCAGTTCGTCTTTTACCGCTCTTATGCTTACACAGGGGCCGCGAGTGTTGGAGGTGACAACAGTCGCCTCTCCATGCTTTCTTAGAGCTACGTTTATATCTTTGAGAAGTTGTAGGCTCCGGCAGCTACAATAATGGTTCCTTAAAGCAACCAAGCCCAACGCAACTGGAACGTATACGTCATCCACTTCAGCTCCTTCTCTCCTAGAAGGTAAGCAAGAGTGGGAAATTTACACCAGATGACATCGCGCAGCAATGTTCCTTGGAGTCAGGTCTCTAGTCGCGGATGACCTTACGCGGCTGACGGGACAGTTTGAAATGAAGGTTTCACCTCTGAATACTTTTTTAGAGCTACCAATCCTTGTAGAATGTTAAGAGAAACAGTGTTGGCGGACCACATGAAGTGATCCCAGAAGAGCAGCCTTTTGCATCCGGTTCGCCATGGAATGAGCCTGACGCTGACAAGCCGGAATCTTGTTGAGTTGGCTAAGAAATGAAGTTTTCATACCTCCGCAACAGCGGATTATGAGAAATACAAGATGGATTTTGTAGCCTCGGTACACCTTTCTCAGCTCGAAAAGAAGTGCTTGATATTGCGCCCGTTTTTCTTCCTCCTTTGCCGTGATACTGCCATCGGCTGGTGCCGAGAATTCAATTACGTAAATGATCTTGATCTTCAGATCTTGGAGGACAATATCAGGCTTCGTAGGACTGATACGTTGAGTGGTGGATAATGAGAAATTCGAGTAGATCTTACACTGATCATTCTCCACAACGGACTCGAGTTTCCCCTGGGCGTATGGAAGAACGGGAAATAGATCAACACCATAGAAGTGCCTGAGATGGTAATATAACACTTTTAGGGCCGCATTGTGTCTCCCTATGTATGCGTATTGTGCATACTTTAAGTATCCACTCAGAACATGTCCAAAGGTTTCTGACTCTTGCTTGCACGCTCGGCAGTTGGTATCGTCTACAGGCACATTCATTATGCGCTCGCGGTAAGCTAAGGTGTCTATAACGTCGTCTTGACAGGCAAAGAGAACTCCCTCAGTCTCCTATCTCAATCCAACACACTTGAGAAACATGTTGGACAGACACATCGAGAACTCTTCTCTACGTATGATGACGCAGAATTTAACATTGAGGGGCTTGTCAGCATGTTCTCTCAGTTGAAGTGTATGTTCTGCTTCCTGTACACGACTTTTGAGCACCAAAGATGTTAGTGACGCTAGGCCATGTGTAGTGTCGCTGGAATCGAATGGAAGGCCAACCTCCTCTGCGGCCCTATCTGCGGCACGTTATGGATACGCCGCAGCATTGACGACTTCATGTTGATGTACGATTCGCATTAGAGAATCTGTGCTATTTAGGAATTGGCAGGCTCTAGCCAGAACCGTTCTTTGATGAAGAAACTCTAAGCTTACCAAATCTCTACCCCCTTTATCTCGTGGGAGGTATATTTGAGTTACGGAGGATGATGACTTCGATGGATTGTCATCATCTTGCGTGTGCGTCGGTCAAGTTGCTTCAACTCATTGACATTCCATTTTACTGCAGCAAACGTATATAGCAGTATAGGAACGGTCAGGATATTGGTCGCCCGGATCTTATTCTTTCCAGATAATTCGGAAGCCCAAATTTTTCTGAGAATTTAGCAATACCTGTTTTCAAGTGCGGTTTTTAACGCGCATATTTTGGGTTTCCGCTTGCGGTATTTCAAGATCTGTATATTATTCTCCATTACTAAGATGTTGAATGGTGTTTCCGCCTATGAGTTGAACATCCTGATCGTCACGCGATGATGTAGTTTCTAGTCTTACTTGGTGTAGCTGGACGCTGGCACACTTGGCCAGTCCGAAGCTCATGCCAATCGCTTTAGAGTACTTATTTACCGCCTCCTCATGGATGTTCAGGTCCTCTTTGGAAGAAGCAAAGAGTTTAAGGTCGTACATGTATAAAAGGTGGTTGACCTTATATTCTGTTCTGTTCGGTGGGCCAGAGCTTTTGCCTCGGAGCACAATAGATGATAGAGGCAAGAGGGAGATAAAGAAAAGTATCGGACTTGAAGAGTCCTCTTGGAAGACCCCCCTCTTATATGTGATATAGCTGGGAATCACTTGTCTTTTGTCAGATGTTATGACAAATCTTGTCCGCCACAAGAGCATGAGCTCTTTTATGCATCTCGATTTGTGCATGTCTCTGTATTTTTATAACGCTTGAGACAGAGCGAGTTTGATGAAGATAGAAAGAGAAATTCCTAGCGAATTTGTAAGTTAATGTTTTCAACGAGAAGTCTAGCGTGCTCCTTCCACCACCTATATTAAATGAATGTTACCAAAGTATTTCTCTCTCTTACACACCATACTTTGTTGTCTCATCACGATCGTTTGACCAAAAATGCAGTGGAGGGATGACAGCGGTAGTAACGATTTGAACCACCCAGCTGTCATTATTCAATAACTGAGTTCTGATATTATGTTGTTGAACAGGATAATTTTTAGATGACAAGGCTGGTAAAAATCGATATCCAAGGTTACGTATGATTTTCATGATTTCAGAACCCGGTGGATGAAAATGTTAGATCAGCTTTACGACAACTAAATGGTAATACCGGACGACTTCAAGCCGAATGTGCTGGTCTGCACCGATGTACAAGCGACCCTGATCACATGGATCGTTGCCTGCAGCAAGTCCGCTCTTGTGCTTACGACATAGCCAAAGCTACCAAACTCCTCGTTACTCAGTTTCAGGCAACCTAACTTTTGAAGGTGTTCCATGTGTCGTAGGTATTAATAATTACATTAATTATTTGCACTTAAAAAAGTCAAGTGTTTAGATAAATATATATGTACGCCTATGTATCTACAGTTTTTGCGAGATTCGTCGACCGACGATATTTATTTTACTATGTCGATTAAAGTTCCTAAAAGCAGACCTGGGTAAACCGAAAGAATTATGTGGTTTCAATAGTTTGATAATTGAAAGTTTTTGAACTTTAAAATTATCTGGAAAATTAATCTTATATTATTTACGTGGTAGAATATTTTCAATAGTAATTGAGTGTCATATTTATGTGTCATATTCGTGTGTATTAATAAAAATTTACCAATTTTTTACATTGATAAAAAAAAGTACTTTGAATACTTTATTTCGGAGAAAATTAAAGAATAAATTGGTAATGTTTCAAATGTTACAATGACCTTAAGTTGTTGAATCGCTTCTAACAATCAGAGAAGAAAAGCGAAGGTTGATTTTAATGGTCTTATTGGCTAACTTCCGAACCTCAAATAAAAAAAGTCGAAACAGTTGACAGATTTCTTGGCGCGGCGCATCTACCAAACAGTGACTGTATTTGCATATTTAAAATTGTGCAGATTTTGGAATGTAATAGAAATGAGGCTTCACAAAAAATAGTTTTCTTTATAGTCAAAATGTTTATTTTTATATTTTAAGTTTAACATGAAAAACAGATGAATTTTATTTTGCAACTACCCTATTATTTCCGATAAAGTAATTCAATAACTTATCAACAACATTTTATTTTGAAGCAGTGAGATGAGATAAAATTTCATCCGAAACAAACTGAAATATGAAACCTCAAAGGTTCAAAAATACATCTTTCCCAGCTCTGCTCTAGGTTCATTATCTTAGAGGTAATTTGATAATAGAACAATTAAAATTGTCTTAGAGTATGCCAAGTGAAACAGTCTACGTGGAAATTCGGGAGGTATTTTGGGACAGTCCACATGCGCAACATTAAACCACTTTAAACTTTAAACCACTCGAATTTTGCGTGGATATTTTCACCTGGAATTGTTCCACTCATTCGACCCTGATGACCAGTCAGCATCACATTATGTTTAACCATAGAATTAAATTGTTATTTATAAGCAATTACTAAATTCTATTACCTCTCATAGTACGATAAAGACTGAATATTCGTCGTCGTTGGAAGATATTTGTTCCTATCACTTTGTTACGAATAAGTGCGCTAATATTTTACTAATTATAAAAAAAGACGAGATGTTTTCTTATTCATCAAGAAGATTAGCGAAAGGTTTGAGGTCAAAAAACAAAGCTTTAGACGATGATTAATGGGGTTGTGAAATAATACACATGACGATGTTTTCGCTTATCGTTCTACGATTGCCGACTTTACGACAAAATATTATGAATGAAAAAAAGAAAGAATAAGAATTAAGGGCTTCCATATACTGTTCATTGATTCAATGTTGCCTTTTCTGCGGAGTTGGGCATAATGTTTTGAAATTAAACATTTCTTTTTACTTTAAGGCTATGTCGTACTAACCTCAAAATAATTTTTGGACATACTTTTTGCAACAACTCACGTCCACACGAATTATTTTGAATTATTTTGATGTTAGCATGACATGGCCTTACGGGGCCATCTATAATTTACGTAACGCAATTTCCCGCGAATTTTTACCATATTGGTTACCCAATGCCAACAAAGCGATCTTTGTTCTATTGCGCGCGAGAACAAATATAAAATTAATTTCGGTTAAATATGTGACAAATTGTCATTGCATAGTTTCCTAGCTCTGCTTTGTTTGTTGCTGCTTCTCGTTTACTTGCCTGTTAAATAATAATTTGTGTTAGATGACTAGACTTGAGTAACGTAAATTAAAATTGAATCATTTGTCAAAGTAAGGGGAATACAAAAGTAATGGTTAGTTATAACTTGTTAAGCAATAAGCAAATTGAATTCAATTAAAGTTTTTTTCAATCCTGGGAATTCCTGGGAATTCTTACATCAGATTCTGTATTTGCTGGGATGAACTGTTTACCGTCTACTTATTATGCTTCTTGCAATTATTTCTTACGGGCTTAAAAACACTTGAGTATTAGGTGTACATTTTTCTCCACGATTTGTTAAATTTACTATTCTTTTCTACAATTGATGTATTGACTTCTGACATGCTTAAAATTTATTTATGTTTTTAAGCATTACACAGGTTATTTTATGCCTAAAAGACCTTAATAATTGACAATAAAGAGACCAAATAATCGTCATGTAAACGTCGAATTCATTAACCCTGTGTAATGCTAGAAGTCGTCTGAACAAAAAAGGGAAAGTTAAAATCTATTATGGAAAGGTATAAATGCTTAACTTACATTTTTATTGGTATGTTTATGGCATCAGTTTTTGGTACTTGAATGGACCTCTGTTTAAATTCTACGATAAAAACAAACTGAACAAATTTAAACAGTTAGTTGTGAAAATTTGACAAAATTTAGATAAAATAAATCTCTATTCATTTCAAAATCATAGCAGGCCAAAATAATCAATTATGCCTTTCCTGCAAAGCTTAGAGAGGCAAAAGTATACCAAAAACGTTACGTTATGTTTGAATGGTCCCTTAATTAGCGTGTAATAATAACACCGGCATAATCATTGATACACCCGATATCTACTTTGTGTTTTGCGAGGTTAATTCTGTCTTAAAAAGTAATCCTTCGATCAATCGGAGCCTAAAGTATTATAATAATTTTGTAAGATATCATAAACTTCTTGTAACGTGTCACGTGACTTTTCGACGTGCACGGCCAGTAAGATTAACTAAATACATAAGAATTATAAACTCAATCAATATTATTTTTTAAATAGGTATTTTGCGAAAGTAAGAATTTAGTCAATATAATTGATGTTAAATTTTTAGAACAAGAAGAGTACTATTTCGCCAGAAAGTTCCTTAAAAATCATCGAGCAAGAATTTTAATTGTTCTGCAGAGTTCGATAGAAGTTCCTGGTCCTGTACACAACGTACTTTTATATATAATGATATTAAAACGGACATACTGATGCGTATTATAGCTAACGATTTAAGCATTTGACTGTACAAATATTATTTAAAGCTCGCGACGTCGAGTGAGTCGTACAAATATATCATGTTTTATTAACAAAATTGAACATAGTCTTAATTTTCCTAAGGTCATGTCATATTTTTTTACACTCTCATCTCAATGAGAAGGTATTGGTTTTATGTGAAAAATGACTTTTGCGGGTTCCATCAAGTGTCGACGTTTTGAGGCCCAGTGAGTCAGTAAAATTAAATTTACGTCGGTGTCTGTCTGTCGTCGATGTAGTTTGTTGTCTGTATACCGGATAACTTTTGAAAGACTACTCGAAATGGATTGATCTGTATCACAATTTTTAAGGGTTTTAAAAAGAAAGAACGAGTTCGTTAGCCTGTTATTTTGGATAAAAATTTAAAAAATTAGAGCATTTTGAATATTTTCGAGACTATTTTTCTTATGATTTATAAATTTTATGTACGGCTGTTCATAGTACTCGAAAATTCGAAAAATTTATCCCTGCGACTTTTTTCGATAAAACGAAAATTATCCGAGTTATAGCATTTTCAAAATAAATTTAAAAAAAATCGAAAATGAAAATTTTAAGCCAAACAGCGCACGATACGAAAAAATGTCAAGCGAAGAAAGACGTTGCTTTTTGAAAGCCCTACAAGATTATCATAACAACTTTTTGAATTTTCACGAAAAATCGAAAATTCACTTTTTGATCGCACAAAAAATAATGAAAAATCAAAAATGCTATTTTGCAGTCAAGCTATGCAAGATTTGAAAAAGACGAATAGAAAAAAATGGTGCACCCAGAAAATATTACAAATTTATTATTAATCACTTTTTGATAGGACACGTTGTTTTTGTTTTATTCGTGAAAAACATTATTAAAAATGAAAAAAATAAAATTTTTGGATAAACGACACAAGCTACCAAAAAAATAAGTAAATAAAAATTGTACGCCCAAAAAACATCTATAAATTCATCATTAATCATTTTTTGATGGAAAGCGTAGTTTTTGTTTTAATCGTAAAAAAGCAAAATAAATATAAAAAAATTCAATTTTTGGACAACCGACACAAAGCTATGAAAAAATTAATAGACAAAAGTTGCTCATCATAAGAGGAGCTACAAATTGGATATAAATTATTTTTCGATAGGATGCGTATTTTTTGTTTGAATGGAAATTAGTGCAAAATTAGGAACAAATATTAAAGTAATCATGAGAGCTAAAATGTGTACATTATTTTGCAATATCTGAATAAGCAGTTCCAGACCGAGGTACAGAAAAAAATTAATATTCATTTGATATAATAGAGTTGGACGTAATGTAGAAAAGTTCGCACTTTGGACAAAATCGAGTGCGAAACACGAGATGCGTGATTAAGAATTCGTTCGTTAAAGCCGAAAGAGCTTTAACAAAAGAGAATTCACAATCACCAAATTACAGTTGTCGATGCTTGACCTTTAATTTTAAGTGTGATGAATATTGTTGTGTAACACCGTAATCTGTATTCTGCAAGTTGTGTGAACTAATGTATACAGTAGGTGTCCTTATAGGAATTCCTAGGACAAAATCTCTCTCTCTCTCTCTCTCTCTCTGGGTTCAAGGTGTGGCGTGCCAGACCAGCCAGTAAGCTGGATAGGAAGCATGCTACGCCGGAGAGGATTCGAAGCCAGATGGGGCGAAGGCCTAGGCAGGGGAATAGCGCCGTGAGGTATTATACCCAGGGATACATGGATGAAATTTGTAGTCCTAGTCAGGGGGGGTTCATCTGGAAACGTTGGTGGGTCTTAAAAGGTCGGCGTTGTGTATCGTAGAGCTCTGGTGCGACAGTTCAGGGCTCTCAATAAATTTCGAAAAGACCAGCCTGATTATTTTCACGAGAAAGTATAAAGTATCGAAAGTTCACGCCCCTGCACTTAATGGTGGGAGGCTGACTAACTCAGACTCGGTTAAATATCTGGAGGTAATCCTAGATAGCAAATAGAACTAGGCGAAACATCTTGAGACACAATGCAGGAAGCTTGCATGGCTCTAGTCTACTATCGTTAAGCTAAGGCTCCTATACGCGGCCGTGGTATGGTGGCCACGGGTGAAACTTAAAACGATGTAGGACAGGCTGCGACGATTACAAACGCAGCGTTTAGGGGTGTTATGGTAGCAATGAGGACTACTCCTACAGCCTGGCAAGAGCAAATAGATGGACTTGGGGGACTAGACACACTAGGCTCCCAAGTGACATCAGCACACTGCCAATTCTAGAAATGAGGCAAGATAAAATGATAAAACACTTCAACTTCATTAAGATTTTCTGTATCTGCATCCCAAGCAGGGATAGGTGGAAAGCAAATGTTAACCCGCTTCTTCAAGGGCCGTAACAAACTGTTGATGGCAGTGGTGTGTTGTACTTCGTCCTGTCGGTCGCCAACGTTGACTTTTTGCTTGAAAATTTGTTAATTCAAAATTTGAACTCCAAATTTAAATTTTTGTATCTTCAGTTAAAAATTAAAAAATTTTATTTCCAACGAGCCTTCGCACTCGAGGTGGGGTATTAGAATTTATCCCAAAATTAAAAATTATGGTTAGAGTCGATCTCATCTATTGGGTAACATTTGTTCAAATGTCTAATTTTTCAGAAAGCGTAGAAATCGTGCGGCAAGGCAAGTCCGAGAAAAGTACACGAGGAAAAACTTGACTGAAAATTTAAATATTTGTGAAGAATTAAATCTACGAAATTCAGGTGAGAAATCCAAAAAACTTGAATTTGTAATTGCTAAATCTATCCAGGTGGTTCAGAGGCAATCCATAACTTTCGTAGCTCCACCGCCTCTAGATCCGGAGTTGAACTTCGTGGAGTTGAAAAGTGATCGGAATTGTCAGAGCTATTTAACTCTCTGATTAGTCGAGCAGAAAGCGCTCTGGGATTAAAGAAAGTGGCGAACTGCGTGTATTAGCGAAAAATTGACTTCGGGAATCACAAGGATAAAATTTGAAGATTCCAGTTTCAATTCACAAATTTCAAATCGGTAAACTGATAAAATTACTAATCCAACTAAATTGAACCTTCTGCGTGAAAAATAGGATATTTGGTGACCATTTTTTCCATTACTTTAAAGTAAAATTTTTTCTTATCCACGATCAGGTCCAGTGCAGGCCTGTTCGGTTATACAACATTTTCACTACCAATACTACGGCCTCCACTGGCCTAGTTGAAGTATAGTAATGGAACTTGATAACAATAATTAAAAATAAATATCAGAAAGGTTAATTTTCAAATACGGTTCTCTTCTGTTAGAATTGAATTCGAAAACAAATTTCATAGCCTAACAGCGGGCTTGAATAACTTAATTTCTAATCAATTTTGACTGAAGAAATAGATTTGATTGATAGTTTCTAAAAGAAAAGACCGAGCAGGTAAGAAGGTACGCGAACGGTAGGAAAAAGCCATAGCCCGTGATTTAAATGCTAAAAATGTTTAAAATGATCTTGAGAAACCACTACCATGGGAGTCAGACGAAGCGTTCGAGGAAATAATTCTTTGCCTCGAAGGGTGTATCAATTCGGAATCTTTTGCTTAAGAACAACTACCTCGACTCTATACAAACAATTTTTCTGCATAATACGAATTTCTAGGATCTACCTTACCGCAACATTCAAAATGACGAACCCAGATGGTACGAGTACCGAACCCTGATGTAACGGAAGAAATTCAGTTTTCTGACTGAGTCCCAATATCCTAGTAATCACGGTCAACCATGCACTAAAGGAGGAAGCTAAGATATATCATGTAACTACGGAAGACGCCACAGACAAATCTTTGAACACCTATTCTTCCATACCCACGTGATCAGCTAGTCCTTTAAAAAAAAGGCGAAATCAATAAGCAATTCTGGAGTGGTGAACACCCCTTCACTGAACTCTAATCTTCCTCTGCCTGGAATCACTCAACAATATCAACCTTGCGTAAATCAATATGCGGGTTATAATCCTCAATTTTTTCAAAATTTCTCTATGCCAAACTGCCCTGATGCCCGCTGATGGCACCATATTACCCCCTAGGGCCAAATCAACAGAATCCTAATTCTTTTAATTAACCCCAGTAGCCTTCTCGGCAGGGTAATTCTAGGTGAAGTTCGCTGAGCATACCTTCTAAGTCAGTTTCAGATTCTTTAAAATTAATTCTCACACGTCGCACCGATCCAGCGACGAATCCAAAACCTCAGAAATACTCAACAGTGAAAATTCTGGAGGTTGCCGAAGGATTTATCATACCAAAGCTTACTTAGAAGAATTCCCTGTCATTAGGAAGTCTGCACCGCAATTTCACAGCCCAGATCCCATTCTTTTTGTAGATCCAGGCTCGGGAGTAAACCTCCTCAAGCTACAGGCTATACGTGGTGAGCTAGAACTAGACCCTAGCGATTCCACCACTATATACGGAATAACGGAATATCCCGTAGATACACTAGGAACCATCAATGTTACCCTGGAAAAGGTTCACGTCGATTTTCACGTCGTGAAAAATTGTTTCCCGATAACGTCGGACGGTATACTAGGTAGGCCATATTTGCAACAGGAGCAGACTCGACTCTTCTTTCGGAATAACACCATTTTTACTGTTTCGGAACCTATTTCTCCAAATTTTTTATAGATGCGGAATCCCAAGATGCAAACAAGTCCTTGCAATCACAAATCAAATCATATTCACGAATTATGCTGACTAGGACGAGAACCAGGCAACCGACAGCGATAGAGACACTCAATCTCGATATCTTGAAGTGTAATTTACCTAGAGTTAAAACCCGAGAAGAATTATATATCGGAGTGGCAGCTGTTAAGAATCAAAACGGAAAATGCGAGTATTAGCTATAAACACCACAGGAAATCATACCATTCGTGTATTACTCCTTTCCGGACGAAGAAAGTTTGGGATCTAAGATAGAGGATTTTTCGACAAATCCGCCTCTTCATTCAAAAGCTCCTAGCGCGAACTGTGTCGAGCGGCTACGAAAGAGCCTTCGTATATCTCATTTAAACCTAGAGGAGCAAGAGTACGTAACTCGCTGGATAGAGGATTTCGAGGAAGTTTTTCATGTCAATGGAGAAACCCTCACTGCTTCTCACTTGGATCAGCATAGGGTGCCGACCATCGATGACGAAATCATCAACAGGAAATCCTATCATCATTCTCACCATGATACTAAGGAAATACTTCTAGCAACTGAGAAACAGCGCAAAATGGGAATTGTCGGAGGTTTCAAGTCCCCCTATAACTCCTCCTTACTGTACCGAAAAAATGGACGGATCCGGAGAAAAGAAATTTAGAGTCGGCATTGACTACCGGGAGCTCGATAAAAAAGTAATTGGGAACGGCTACACATTACCAAATATAACTGACATTTCGGAGCAGTTGGGTAATACGCAGTACTTTTCGGTGGTTGATCTAGCTAGGACACTTTTCCTATCAAGAATCCCCCCCCCCCCTCGGAACGTTTTAAAAACTGATAGACACAGTGCTGAAGGGCATGTCATGGACTAAAATCTTCGTGTACCTGGATGATATCTTTCTTTATTCAGAAACTCTCGAAGAACATGACATTAAAATTCGACGTCTTCTCTGTCGCTTACGAAACGCTAACCTTGAGGTTAAGCCCGATCAGTGTGACTTCCTACGAACGTAGGTGGCTTATGTGGGAAACATTATTATTGGGAAGGGAGTAAAGCCAAACCCAGCGAAGGTTTGTTCAGGATTATGCCAAGATTAATTAATTAATTAATTATCAAAACCTTTAGCCGAACTCCTTTAGAAAAACAGGGAATGGATCTGGGGACCCGAGCAAGAACAAAGCTTTCAAACCTTGAGGGAATATCTGTCTAATGAACCAATTCTGCAGTACCCAGATTTCTCAAAACCGTTTAAACTCTCAACCGATGCTTCGGACTACGCCGTCGGCGCAGTGTTAACACAAGAAAGGCTCGTACTTACGGCTGAAAGTTTGTACTGGCTTGTGACTATGAGCCCATACATTGGACAAATTACATAACGAATCCGGGATTAAGGTTGATGCGTTGGCGTCTTCGCTGCAAAGATTACCAGATCACGTAAGAGTAGAAGAAAGGTAAGCTTAATCGAAGGAATAGAAGTTATCTGAAACTAGTGACCCGGAGGATAAAACCAAAACCGAGTTGAACTATTCAAAAGAGGAAAACGCTACCGCTCGAGCCTTTTTCATCCATGATAGGTCCCAAAAGGTACTACCAATAACTCGCTCACAGATAATCGTTCCCGAATTCAAAAAGCCAGTCGACAATAAATCTACACCCATAGTTTTTCCACGGACGCAACGCTACTGCTGTGCCTAAATTCCTTGAAAGGCCTGCTGTATCTTCCAAGGTCAGGGGAATCTCGCACTTGAGTCAGAATACAAAAGGCTCTGATAATGATCAGCTTGCACAACGTCATCGGTAATGCGTCTTTAGACGAAGATACATATGCCCCTATATTCAAAGCAGACCACAGTGATTTCCCAGAAGTATAAGCCGAAATTTCGGCCCCTCAAATTGGGTTCCCTAGTAAAGGCGAAGCTTCAGCTTCTCTGGGAACTGGCTCACAAGTGCTCGAGCACAAGGGGAATCCAAAGCTGGAGTCAGGGTTTGGTTTGGAAAGGATCACCCTATAAGTGTGTCACAAAGAGACTAAAGCCGCCAAACAGACAATTCTGCTGAGATCCATGCTGCCACATTGGCTGACAATAAGGCTCATAAAGCTGTAATCAAAAACTTACGTTTCCATACCGAATCCCAATTTCTGATAGACAGCGCTACTACATGGATTCCGAAATGAGAAGAAAATAAGTGAAAAACTGGAGAAGGAAAACCGGTTATCAAGAAAACTGAATTCGAAAAACTAAAGAAGGCTATCTGTCCCTTAAACATCAATTGGGCACATGTTCCCAGCCGCAAAGGCATATTAGGCAACGAAATGGCTGATCACCTATCTAGAGCAGGAGCAGGACAATCTGACAAAACTTGGAACCTACTCAAGGACCATTCTAATCATTGCAGTTCAGTTATCTGAATAAACTTTTTGGGGCAAAAATACGCGAACCAATGGTTGTAACAGACACAGTGTTAGGAGTTTTTGATAAGGTGTCTCTGGACACTGTGGGCACGCTTTCAACCATTTCAAGTGGAAATCGGCACATATTAACGTTGCAGAATAATTTTAGTAAATTCTGTCTTAGAGTACCAATCCCAGATTTGAAAACAACAAACGTCGCCCATGCAGTGGAAACACACCTTATTTCTCATTTCGGAGCCCCCCGATGCGTTCTGACTAATCGAGGTGGTAGTTTCATCAGTAAATTGATGCGGAATCTTGAAAAGATTTCCTGTTTCAAACAACTAACAACTTCATATTACCGTCCGCAAACAAACGGGTCGCTGGAACTCAGCCACATAGTTTTAACAGACTATATTAAAAATTAAGCCACTAATTACGATGACTTGGACCGATTATTACCTTTCTCTATGTTCAACTTCAACATCTCGGTGCATGAAGCGACAAACTTCACACCTTACGAACTGATTTATGGCCGGATCGCGCGTTTTCCATGTGCCTTTTCATCTGACCAGCGAATCGAAACCTACGGTTCGTTCTTGAAAAAGTTGTTCATTAAATTAAACGAGATACGAACGATCGATGCGAAAAATATGATCAAGGGAGAGCAGCGATCAAAGGAACGCTATGATTTGATAGTGCGACCGTGAAACGCACGAATAGGCGACAAGGTGGTTGTCTGTAAGGGTGCGAGAGAAAATTAGTTCGATAAGCGAAGGACCGGTTCGTTTCTCGAAGTCTTGAAAAACAATGTCAAGCCTCGAGTTTGTAATGGAGACTGCTGTCCGAAAATCATTGTTCCAGAAAATTTGGCCCTTCTCGTTGTGGACAATTGACTCCATCTCGTCGGCGGCTTTGGCAAGGCAGGGTCGCGGCCAACCCCGTAAGAGCGAGAAAGATGGTAGTAAAGCACTCTTAGGGTAGCGTTATGTCTGTAGAGATACATCGTTCCCGCTTGTGTGGGATACCTGGATATTATGTGTTCTAGGTACTTAGCGTGTGGATGTCACGCTCTACACCCATCGCTGGGACCTTATTGACGTAAAATGCGCTCACTGTATACTAAGGTGGAAATGACACCGTCCTCACATTTCACATCATGTTAAACAATTCCTCGTAACAAAATTCCATTCTGATGACATCATCGTATTTCCAGGAATCCTTATTTACAGGGTTACCATATTTCGTCAATATTGAGGATATATTAGGGGCTGATAGCAAAAGCGGAGTAGAAAAATCGTCGGAGCAAAAACAAGTTAAGAACGATGCGGTCAAAAACGAGTTAAAAAGAAACACGAATAACGAAGATTGTATCGTATACTATAATATAACGATATAACAGTACGGTAGATTACATTATAATCTATCATTGTATTACACTTTTATGTTATAATATACGATACAATCCGCGTTATTCTTGTTTCTTTTTAACTCGTTTTTGCTCCGACGACTTTTCTACACCGCTTTTGCTATCAGCACCACACATATGGGTGCACTCTTTATTTTGTCACTGCACTATCAACACAGGTCAAGCGTGCTTGAAGAATAAAAAATATTTATGATCTATTTAGAAGCAGAATTTTGTCTACAATTTCCTTAACTGATAAGAAATTTGCAGTAGCAAGCTTAAAATCTGATAAGTGTTTTTATAAGTGTCTGCTTATTTTATTTTGATTTGAAAATGTATGTCAATAAATATGAAAAGGTCTACAAAAAAGACGGGGTGTCAACTTGTACTTGAAAAGCAACCTCCATCATCTGAAGAAATTATGTGGTGGTCCAGAGATGGCACTAAAACGTCAGAATTTGCTATCTGTGGGTCAAAAGCATGGGATTATGACATTATGTGGTGATCTGACAACTGCGAGTAGAAAAATCAATAAGTTGCTCAAGAAAGGAACCGGCATGAGTGAATTTTTGGAGAAAGTGAGAGGGTAAGCTGGGGTGGTGTAGCGAGTGCTTTTCGAACACGGATAAGAACGGGGCTTATAGCAAATTTAATTCATCCCCAGAATTAAGAATATAATTAATAGTGTATGCAATATCAAAGCTTGCGTTGCATTCACCTGGATTTTCAAGGCGTTAGTGGGTGGGGAGGAAAAAACCGAAGCAAAAAGTGTTTGTACTAAGAATGTTCCCATTCTAACAACCACGAATATTGGTGGGTGGTTTGAAGATAAAATTCCAAACCAAAACCAAAAAGTCCTATTGTTAACATTGAAAATAAGGATTCATATTACTTTCTCTGTTCAATAATGGCAGTTCTGCATCCTGTTAAAAACCATTTGGATCGAACTTCTTCTTATCCTCACTTCGAAGATTCAGGACTCAAATATAATGATATCAAGTTTCCAGTTACTCTTGAGTATATTCCAAAATTCAAGCAAATCAATGGTTTAGGTATAAATCTCTTTGGATTAGAGTCTGATGAATATAGCAAGAAACAGGAAATTGTTCCAGTTTTACTGAGTCATGAAAAATCTGAATTCTGAAGAATTATCTTCAATTCTATAGAATTATCTTGAGATCAGCCAAATTCTCTTGAATTCAGCATAATTCTCTTGAATTTATCAGAGTTCTCTTGAACTCTGTAGAATTCTCTTGAATACAGTAGACTTCTCTTTAGTTAGACAGAATTCATTTTAATTGAGTTAAATTATCTTCAATTCAACCAAATGCTCTTGAGTTTAGCAAAATTATCTTGAAATCAGCAAAATTCTGTTGAAATCTTTAGAATTCACTAGAATTCTCTCTTATATTTAGCAGAATTCTCTTGAATTCTGTATAAATATCTCGTGAATTCAGTATAACTCTCTCGAATTCATTAGTTCCCTTAAATTCAGTAGAATTAATTAGAGTTCCCTTAAATTCAGTTGAATTCTTTTGAATTCTCTTCAATTCAGTAGAATTCTCTTGAATTCTGTATTAATATCTCGTTAATTTCATGTGGCTTTTTTGAGCTGTTAAATATTATTGTAGGGATGCCGATAACAGTTAGTGTCTTAGAAAGGTGTCTCGGGTGATTATTGTTCATTTGAAATTGGTTTGGCTGCTTCAGTCAATGGAAGCTGAGACACGATTCGGCAATAGAGGTGGTTTTGGTGATTGCTGAATAGTGGAAAAAGAATTAATTCAAAATACAGTCGGACACCGAGTTGAGTGGTTTGGTTCTGAACTTCGATTCATAGCGGGGTTCGCCGAACGTAAACATCAGAGCCGTGTTGCAATGTTACGCACCGTGAAGCAGTTAGCAGCTCGGCCGTTAGGGTACTGCGCTTTATCGCCATGCTAATGTTTTGGCATGCATGAGTGACCACGGCACATCCCCCCGCGGCGTCTTCCATCCGAAATCGCTGCGTGGCGTAATTCTTGGAAAACATATAGCGGGGTTACTGCCCCGTATACGGGGCAGGTTGGGACACAGGACATGATATCAGGTATACACTCGCCAAAATTTACATAATGAATATTATGCGCCCAGAAAATTCACATCAATAGCCCACGATATGCACTTTAACAGTCAGTACAGAACGATTCTGAAAAAGTTACTAGAAAAAAGCGAAAAATTCTGGAGTCGCAGTTGTCCCAACTAGCCCCGGTCTCCCCTAAAGCTCCCACCTGTTCTTCGTAACTTTTGGCAGGTGAATAAAAAAAATAAATGTGAAAAAAAGCTTTTTGCACACTAGGGTGGTCCAAAAAACGCTTTTCACCCTAGAGGGCAAGCCCCCCCCCCCACCAAAGTTTCCATTTCCAGATAAAAAAAGAGTACCTAATTTTTGTTGTGGTTCGAAATTCGAATAAAAATACGTGCCACCGGGAATTGCAAAATCCCATTTAATTAACATGGGGAAATTTTGAATTTTCGAAAAATTGAACTCATACTTCAGGGTTTGATCGAAATTGTTTTTTTTAACAGAAAATTTAACTATTCAATTTTTTGTTGAAAAATGGTCTTTTTTAGTTGAAAATTCAACTATTTTCTTAAAAAAGTAAGTATTTTGTTGAAAATTCTTTTTTTTTTATAGAAAATTAATTTTCATGGTTTTAAATTCAACTATTTTGTTAAAAATGTACGTATTTTGTTGAAAATTCTTTTTTTCCCCTACAGAAACAAAATTCTCTTGATTTTTAAATTTAACTATATCTGGTTAAAAGTGTACGTATTTTGTACCGAATTCATCTTTTTGGGCAGAAAATTAATCTTCTGGGATGAAAATGAATTGTTTTAACAAAAAATTTAACTATTCCTTTTTTGGTTGATCAATGGTATTTTTTAGTTGAAAATTCAACTATTTTGTTTAAAATGTACGTATTTTATTCCGAATTCATCTTGTTGGGTATAAAATTAATCTTCTTGGTTGAAAATTAATTTTTTAACAGAAAATTGAACTATTCCATTTTTTGTTGAAAATTTTTCTTTTTTAGTTGAAAAATTTTCTTTTTTGGTTGAAAATTCATTTATTTTTTTAAAAATGTAACTATTTTTAAAAAATTAATTTTTTTTTTAGTAGAAAATTAATTTTTCTTTTAAATTCAACTATTTTCTTTAAAATGTGCGTATTTTATTCCGAATTCATCTTTATGGGTATAAAATTAACCTTCTCGGTTGAAATTTAATTTTTTTAACAGAAAATTTAAATATTCCATTTTTGGTTGCAGAATTGTCTTTTTTAGTTGAAAATTTTTTTTTTTGGTTGAAAATTCAACTATTTTCTTAATAATGTATATATTTTGTTTAAAATTCTTTTTTTTTTTAATAGAAAATTATTTTCCTGGTTTTAAATTCAACTATTTGGTTCAAAATGTACGCATTTTATTCCGAAATCATCTTTTTGGGTATAAAATTAATCTTTTTGGTTGAAAATTAATTTTTTTAACAAAAAATTTAACTATTCCATTTTTGGTTGAAAAACTGTCTTTTTTAGCTGCAAATTCAACAATTTTATCAAAAATGTATGTATTTTGTTGAAAATTCTTTTTTTTTTCTTATAGAAACAAAATTTTCTTTGTTTTAAATTTAACTATATCTGGTTAAAAGTGTACGTATTTTGTTCCGAATTCATATTTTTGAGTAGAAAATGAATCTACTGGGATGAAAATTAATCGTTTTAACAAAAAATTAAACTATTACTTTATTGGTTGAAAAATGTTATTTTTTAAATGAAAATTCAACTATTTTGATAAAAATGTACGTATTTTATTTCGAATTCATCTTTTTGGGTATAAAATTAATCTTCTTGGTTAAAAATTAATTGTTTTAACAGAAAATTCAACTATTCTATTTTTTGTTGAAAATTTGTCTTTTTTAGTTGAAAAGTTTCCTTACTGGTTGAAAATTCAACTATTTTCTTAAAAATGTATATATTTTGTTCAAAATTATTTTTTTTATATATAGAAAATTATTTTTCTAGTTTTAAATTGAACTATTTTCTTTAAAATGTACGTATTTTATTCCGAATTCATCTTTATGGGTATAAAATTAATCTTCTTGGTTGAAAATTAATTTTTTTTACAGAAAATTCAACTATTCCATTTTTGGTTGAAAAGGTTTTATTTTTTAGTTGAAAATTCACTTTCTTTGTTTCAAATTGTATATATTTTATTCATACATAACTCTTCACAATTGTAGAACATTAAAGTCAAAGAATATAGAATTTAGAAATTTTTAAATTAAAAGATATGCAAGTTTAAAGTTTTACAATTGAAAATTATGTAATTTTGATGGTTTACATTTGAAATTTCACTAATTTAGAGAATTTAGAATTTAATAATCTTGCATTTTGATGTATAAAATTATCAAAAATATTATTCAAAAATTAAAACTTATGAATGTTTCTTGACACATCCTCAAAATTGAAGATTTTCGAAATGCTAATCGTTGAAATTGAAGAAATTTAATTTGTAAAATGTAAAAATTTCAGAAATTTAAATTGCTAATCTTCACACATGAAAAGTTTTTAATTTTGAAAATTTACAATAAAAAATTGAGCAAGTTTTAAGTTTTTACAACTAAAAATTCTATAATTTTGATAATTTGCATTCGAAATTTTTTTCACCTTTCAAGATTAAAAATAGAAAACTTGACTTTTCATTTTTCAAATCATCCAAATTAAACAATTTGTATTTATACATCTTCAAATTAAAAATTTTTCAACTTCTGAGTTGATTTTTGAAAATTTAATAGTATTCTTAGTTACTAAATTAAAATTCTTCAATAAATTCTCACATTTTATTAAATGAATAAAATGAATATAATTAATAAGCATGTGAAAAATCACGGATTAGTTCAATCAAAATTACTGAATTAATTGCCGAAAGCTACACTTTAGATAATTCAACATTTCTGATTTATTTGTCTCTTTTGGTAAAAAATAAATCTTCCTAGTTAGAAATTTATTTTTTTAGTTGACTTCAACTGTTTTTAGTTTAAAATTTATGAGTTTTTTAGTTAAAATATCAAAAATATACATTTTTCATTGAGTATACTTTTTTTTTATTGAAAATTTAACCACTTGTTTAAAAGTTGAACTGCTTTGTTCAGAATTCATTTTGAAAATTCATCATTTAAGTTGCAAATTTATCTTTCTAGTTAAAAATGCAAATATTTAATACAAATTTCTTGTATTTTGTAGAAAATTCGCCTATCTGACTTGAAAATTCAAAATTTTATATATTCATTTTTGTTAATTAAAAATTGCACTTGGGTAAAAATTTGAATCGTTGGTTTCTTTGGAAATTAATCTGTTTTGATTTACAATTTAAATACTTGGTTAAAAACTTATCTTTTTGTATAAATTGAACTCTTTTTGAAAAAAAAGAATCTTTATTTGAAATATCAACTGTAACCTTTTTTGTTAAGATCTCGTCTTATTTGGTGAAAAATTTATTTTTCGAAAAGTTGAACAAAAAGTAAAAAATTAATGTATTTTTTTTAAAAATTAGTCTCTTTTGGAAAAAAGTAATCTTTTTTGATCAAGGGCTGTTTTCTTTCAACTATTTTGTTAAAAATTAATTTTTAAATGAATCCAACTGTTTTTGGTCTTAAATAAAAATATTTTCTGGTTGCAATATCAATTATTACATTTTAGGTTCAGAAATTTTCTTTTTTATAGAAAATTGAACTACTTGGTTGAAAGTTATGCCGCTTCGTTAAAAATTAATCTTTTTGACTGAAAATTTTATTTTCTTATGGAAACTTGGTTTGATTGGGTATAAAATAATTATTTTCGTTAAAAAATGTATTTTTTTGATTGAAAATTAAACAATTTAGGTTAAAATTATCCCTTTTGTTGAAAATGTACAATATAGGGTTGAAGATTTAAGCTATTTTGTAATTCGTTTTTTTTTGTAAAAACTTGAAGTTTTTTGGTTAAAAATTCAATTGTTGGAAAATTAGTCTCTTTTGGTTGAGGATTAAACAATTGTGTGAAAATCCAACGTGGGAAAACCATTAGGTCATTCTCATAGTCACTTTGTGCTTTTTCAGATTATAGTTATTTAAATAGGCTTGAAAATTATTTTGAATTTCTCAAAAAAATCTGAAACAAAATTGTTAGTTTTCAAAGTTTCCCAAACAAACCAAAAATTATTGCTTAAATATTTCAAAACAGTGTTAATTTTTAAAGCATTTTGATACTACATATCTACAATCTTTTTTAAATTAATTAATTAATTGATGAGTGATTTTCGAAAAAAAAAATATAAACCACATGTGATAGAATAATATTTCATATTGAAATGACTTTACTTATAAATAATTGAGATTTGAAATTATGGAATGAAAAGTTATCTGAGGGAGATAAATTTTATGCAAAAATTGAATAACTTTAAATGGCTATCTTCATCCTCCAGCTTTTAGGTTGCCCCTCTGAAAGTAAAAAGTTTACTATTTCATTCCAGCATCCCTTTTAGGGAAACTAAAGAAAGTTCAGCTCTATAAGAACACTTTTCTAAGTTTATTACTACGTGGTTCCAACTATTTTTTTTTGCTTTTTTGTTTTAATAATTTAGAAATAAAAGTTTCATCAATTTTGAACAAAAAAGTCGGCATAATTCAAATTATTAATCTCCTTGCTGAACACTGAAACTAAAAATAATTATACTGCATATTTGAATGATATTTGTTTTCACCTAAAAAAGGTCTTTTTTCAATCAAAAATGTAATGGTTCAAATCTACGACAAAAAAAAAAAAATTTTATCAAAGTAGTTCAACTTTCTACCAACTTTTTAGTTACATTTTTAATCAATATGATGAATTTTCAACCAATAAGATTAACTTTCTACTGAAAAAGACGAATTTTTGAACAAAATTGAAGAATATTTAACGAAAAAAAAAAGAATTTTCAACAAAATAGTACAAGTTTCAACTTAGCAGATGAATTTTTAACCAATAATTGAATAGTTAAATTTTCGATCAACTGAATTTATTTTAAATAAAAACACGAATTTTCAAAAATATTTGAAAAGGGGAATTATCAATCAAACAGCTAAATTTTTTACAAAAAAAATGTTTTCAATTAAATAATTAATTTTATGGAACCAAAAAAAAATCATTTTTAAGAAAATATTTCAATTTTCAACCAAGTGGTTTTATTTTCAATAAAAAAAATTTAATCTTTACGAAAAAATTGAGTAGTTGATATTTCAACCAAAAAGTATTTTGATTCCTAATAAAAAAAAAGTTGAATTCAATTAAAAATATAAATTTTCAAACAAAAAAGATGACATTTTTATCAAGAGAAATAACTTTCTAAATATCATTTAATCTGACTCGAATTATTTCTAAAATTGTTGATAATATTTCGAAAGTGAAAGAATTTCCTCAAAATATTCCAGATTATCTTCGGCATTCTTAAAAATCTTTCTAAATTCATAAAATCTTCTGAAACTTTGCTTAGAAATTATTTTTTTTAAACAAAAAATCATTTCAAATTTTCCCAGGAATCTTAAAAAAAGTTTATTACATTCACTCCTTGAACATGTACTAGTTGATATTTCAACTAAAAAATCTCTTAATTTTGGATCAAAATTAGTTAAATTCATCTAAAAAGATAAGTTTTCAATTAAATAGTTAAATAGTCAACCAAAACAGATTAATTTTTAACGAAATCATTGATTCAAACTTTTAACAAAGAGAAAGTGTTTAATTATTAAAAAAAAAATAATAGTCCAAAATGTTAAATTTTTAAGGTGAAAAGACGAATTTTCCTCAAAATACATGAATTTTCAAACAAAAAGTCTTTTACAATTTTATCTTAAAAAAAATATTTGAATATTTCTCGGGAATCCTATGAATTTTTTCCTGATTCTCTTAAAACTTTAAAAAACACTTGAAAAGCTTCTTTTTTGAAAATAATAAATAACGTACATTTCGTTTTAAATAGTTTAAAATATTTTCTAACCTTCTGACATTTTTAATGATCTTTTCAAATACTTGATTTTTCCTCAAATATTTAAAAATCCTGTAAAATGCAAGAAATTTTTTCTAAATCTTACAGATTTCTTTTCGTCATATGCATTGAAATCTTCAAAACTTAGAATCAATATTTAAAATAAAACCTAAATCATTTTAAATTTTCCTAAAAATTTAATTGTCTGTAGCGGTAATATTTTAATTACCGGTACCTACAATTTTTCTTATCGCTACCATAGCTTCATTTTTCTGATGTCTTCAAAAATAGAGAAAAGTTTACAAAATTATAGTGTCGTAGCAAAATGATCGAAAAAGAGTTTTTTTTCGATATTAAAAAATAATTTGAACATAAAATGATCTGTCTCATCAATAATGTTTAGAAACATTAAAAAATAAATTTGCAAATACAGTGAAATATAATTGAGAGGTAAACGGGTGGTGATCCAATCAAATTTGTTCATGAAATAAAATAACTTATTTAGAAATTTTGATTTACAAGACAGATTGTGCAGAAAATTTGTTATCCTTATTAATAAATAAAGAAATTTCGAGATCTCGTGAATACCACTTTTTAAGAAAAGTAAATTTCAATCAGTAGAAATTCCATTTTACAGTCAGACAAGTCATTTCCTTGTATAAACTGAAACTTGCTTTATCAGAAGCCAACTGAGGACTGGAGCTAACATCTTTAAGGGCATAATTCGTTCAGATTATAAAACAAGTTTTCGCCTTTGTAGGTAAATTCATGTAAACGAAAATAATTTACCTCCTTATTCCGGGCGGAACTAAACAATTTTACGGTGTTTCATCTCGGTCTGAATGGTAGCGGCGGGCTTACTGTTGACTCGGTGGTAGTTTGTCTCTCGAGCCAAATAATAATTTGAATCCGAAACTCCGGTTTCTCCTCATGGGAGTCATTTTAGAACGACTCTTGGGTATTCGTGCTTCAGCCAGAACGCATCTATATTTTGTCGTTTAACCACAACGCCATAAGCTGGGTACACCGTATTAATTAGGAATGTGTTTTCAATGCGACAGAACGCCATTAATTTATTTACTGTCGTCGCAAAGGTTGAATGAAATGATATATCATCTCTCATCATCAATAGTTAGGTAATCAGGATGATGAAATTATTATTATAAAAAAAAACACTGAGCTTTGATGTTTTTTTTCTTTTTTTTATGTCTACTTTATTTTTTCACTAAAACCAGTCCCTCTTACATCCTGACATGATTAAACGCAAAAATAAACCCTATGAAATTTGACCAAAAGGTAGCATACCATACCCTAAATTGGAAAACCCTACGTGTAAATTATATTTTACCCTATTTCTAGTATTTAAAAATAACCACCTGTTCATTGCTAGTTATAATAAAATTCGGTAAAATTTACCGCTCAATGATATTTGACCCCATTTTGCGTATTAGAAAAAAAAACACTTTCTAACATATAGGCCATGCTTCTCAATATTTATGATACCATTTCTGTTATTTTAAAAAAGCAACACGTTTATAGTTATCCATATCCCAATTCAGTGAAATCTACCTCCTAATTATATTTGAAACTATTCCCAGTGTTTAAAAATAACCACCGGTTTATTGCTAGTTATACCCAAATTCGGCCAAATTTACCTCTCAATTATATTTGACATTATTTTCAGTATAAAAAAACACCTGTTTATAGTTAGACATACCCCAATTCAGCAAACTCTACCTCTTAAGAATAATTGAAACTGTTCCCAGTGTTTACAAATAACCATCTGTTTATTGCCAGATATACCCAAATTCGGTGAAATCTACCTCTCAGTCATATTTAAGTTCATTTTCAGTATCATACAAAAAACTACCTATTTATAATGAGCCATACCCAAATTCAGAAAAACCTACCTCTTAATTATATTTGAAACTATTTCCAGTGTTTGAAAATAACCACCTGTTCTTAGCTAGTTATACCCAAATTCGGTAAGATCTGCCTCTCAATTATTTTCGACTTCATTTTGAGTATCATAAAAAAACCACCTATTTATAGTTAATCATACCCCAATTCAGCAAAATCTACCTCTCAATTAAAATTGAAACTGTTCACAGTGTTAAAAAATAACCACCTATTCATTGTCAGGTATAACCAAATGCGATAAAATCTACCTCTCAATTATATTTGACTCCATTTTCAGTATCATGAAAGACACCACCTGTTTATAGTTAGTCATGTCCCAATTCAGCAAAATCTACCTCTTAGTTATAATTGAAACTGTTCCCAGTGTTTAAAAATAGGCAACTGTTTATTGCTGGTTATACCCAAATTCGGCAAAATCTGCCTCTCAATTATTTTCGACTTCATTTTGAGTATCATAAAAAACCACCTATTTATAGTTAATCATACCCCAATTCAGCAAAATCTACCTCTCAATTAAAATTGAAACTGTTCCCAGTGTTAAAAAATAACCATCTATTTATAGCCAGATATACCCAAATGCGGTAAAATCTACCTCTTAATTATATTTGACTTCATTTTGAGTATCATAAAGAAAACCACCTGTTTATACTTAGCCATACCCCAATTCAGCAAAATCTACCTCTTAATTAAAATTGAAACTGTTCCCAGTGTTTAAAAATAACCACCTATTTATTTCCAGATATACCGAAATTCGGTCAAATCTACCTCTCAATTATATTTGATTTCATTTTCAGTATCATAAAAGAACCACCTGTTTATACTTAGCCATACCACAATTCAGAAAAATCTAACTTTCAATTAACATTGTAACTGTTTCCAGTGTTTAAATCTCAACACCTATTTATTGCCAGAAATACCCAAATTCAGCAAAATCCACCTCCCAATCATATTTGATCAAATTTTCCGTATTTACAAAAAAAACTCTTTTACAGCAAGGCCATACTTTTCACTTATATTTGATATCATTTGTGGTATTCTAAAAAAGCTACACGTATATAGTTAGCCATACCCCAGTTCGGTAAAATCTACCTCTCAATTTTTTGACTTCATTTTTAGTATCATAACAAAAATCTGTTCATAATTAGCCATACACTAATACAGCAAAATCTACCTCTTAATTATATTCTAAATTATTTCTATTGTTTAAAAATAACCATCTGTTTATTGCTAGATATACCCAAATTCGGTGAAATCTACCTCTCAGTTATATTTAAGTTCATTTTTAGTATCATAAAAAAAAACCTGTTTATAGTTAGACATACCCCAATTCATAAAAATCTACCTCTCAATTATATTTGAAACTATTTCCAGTGTTTAAAAATAAACACCTGTTTTTAGCTAGTTATACCCAAATTCGGTAAAATCTGCTTCTCAATTATATTTGATCCCATTATCCGTATTAAAAAAAAACACACACACACACACTTTTACAGCTAGGCCATACTTTTCACTTATCTTTGATACCATTTGTGGTATTCTAAAAAAGCTACACGTATATAATTAGCTATACCCCAACTAGCCAAAATCTACCTCTCAATTATATTTGACTTCATTTTCAGCATCCCCTATTCCCAGTGTTTAAAAATAACCAACTGTTTATTGCTGGTTATACCCAACTTCGGCAAAATCTATCTCTCAATTATTTCCGACTTCATTTTGAGTATCATGAAAAAACCACCTATTTATAGTTAGTCATACCCCAATTCAGCAAAATCTACCTCTTAATTAAAATTGAAACTGTTTCCAGTGTTAAAAAATAAGCACCTATTTATTGCCAGATATACCCAAATTCGGTAAAATCTGCCTCAATTATATTTGATCCCATTATCCGTATTAAAAAAAAAACACACACAATTTTACAGCTAGGCCATATTTCTCAAAATTATTTTATACCATTTAAGATATTTTAAAAAAGCTTCACGTTTATTGCTGGTTATACCCAAATTCGGCAAAATCTACCTCTCAATTATATTCTACTTCATTTTTTATATCATAAAAAATCACCTTTTTATAGATAGTCATACCGCAATTCAGCAAAATCTACCTCTCAATTAAAATTGAAACTGTTCCCAGTGTTAAAAAATAACCACCTATTTATTGCCAGATATACCCAAATACGGTACAAACTACCTTTCAATTATATTTGACTTCATTTTGAGCATCATAAAAAAATCACCTGTTTATAATTCGCCATACCCCAATTCAGTAAAATTTACCTCTTAATTAAAATTGAAACTGTTCCCAGTGTTTAAAAATACCCACCTGCTTATTTTCAGATATACCCCAATTCAGTCCAATCTACCTGTCAATGATATTTGATTTCATTTTCAGTATCATAAAAAAAACACCTGTTTATACTGAGACATACCCCAATTCAGCAAAATCTACCTTTCAATTAAAATTGAAACTGTTTTCAGTGTTTAAAAGTAAACACCTATTTATTGCCAGATATACCCAAATTCGGTAAAATCTACCTCCTTATTATATTTGAAACTATTTCCAGTGTTTGAAAATAACCACTTGTTTATTACTAGTTATACCCAAATTCGGTCAAATCAACCTCCCAATCATATTTGATCCAATTTTCCGTATTTCCCAAAAAAAAACTCTTTCACAGCAAGGCCATACATTCACTTATACTTGATATCATTTGTGGTATTCTAAAAAAGATACACGTATATAGTTAGCCATACCTTAACTCGGTAAGATCTACCTCTCAGTTATATTTAACTTCATTTTCAGTATTATAGAAAAAAAACCCTGTTTATAATTATCCATACCCAAATTCAGCAAAATCTAACTCTTAAATATATTTGAAAGTAATTCTATTGTTTAAAACTAACCATGTGTTTATTGCTAGTTATACCCAAACTCGGCAAAATCTACCTCTTAATTTTGTTTCACTTCATTTTTAGTACCATAAAAAAAACATCTGTTTATAATAAGCTATACTCAAATACAGAAAAATCTACCTCTTAATTATATTCCAAACTATTTCCAGTCTTTAAAAATAGCCACCTGTTAATTGCTAGTTATACCCAAATTCGGTCAAATTGACTTTCGAATAATATTTAATACCATTTTACCTATTTACAAAAAAACTCTTTTACAGCTAGGCCATACTGCCTAATTATACTTGATGTCATTTCTGGCATTTTAAAAATGCTACACGTTTATAGTTTGCTATATCCCCACTAGCCAAAATCCTATCTCCATTATATTTGACATCATTTTCAGTATCTTAAAAAAACCACCTGTTTATAGTTAGGCATACCCTAATTCAGCAAAATCTACCTCCTAATTATATTTAAAACTATTCCCAGTGTTAATAACCACCTGTTTTTTCCAGATAAACCATAATTCTGTAAAATCTACCTCTCAATTATATTTGATACCATTTCTGGTGTCTTAAAAAAGCCACAAGGTTATAATTCGCCGTACTTCAACGAGCCAAAATCTACCTCTCAATTATATTTGACCTTATTTCCAGTATCATAAAAAACACCACCTGTTTATAGTTAGTCATACCCCAATCCAGCAAAATCTACCTCCTAATTATAATTGAAACTATTTCCAGTATTTAAAAATAACCACCTGTTTATTGGTAGTTATACCCAAATTCAGTAAAATCTACCTCCCAATCATTTTTCATCCCATTTACCATCTTAAGAAAACAAACTCTTTTACAGCTAGGCCATACTTCTTAATTATATTTCATGTCATTTCTGGTATTTTAAAAAAGCTACAAGTTTATAGTTAAACATACCCCAACCTGCAAAATCTACCTCTCGACTATATTTGACTTCATTTTCAGTATCATACAATAAACCACCTGTTAATAGTTAGCCATACCCCAATTCAGAAAAATCGACCTGCTCATTATAATTCAAACTGTTCCCAGTGTTTACAAATAACCATCTGTTTATTACTAGATATACCCAAATTCGGTAAAATCTACCTCTCAATTCTATTAAACCCATTTTTCGTATTGAAAAAAAACAAAATTTTCACAGCTAGGCCATACCTCTCAATTATATTTGTTGTCATTTCTGGTATTTTGAAAAAGCCACAAGCTTATAATTCGCCGTACTACAACTCGGCAAAATCTACCTTTTAATTATATTTGACTTCTTCTTCAGTATCAAAAAAAAAGAACCACCTGTTTATAGTTAGCCATACCCCAATTCAGCAATGTCTACATCGTAATTAAATTTGAAACTATATTCAGTGTTTAAAAATAACCACCTGTTTATTGCTAGTTATACCCAAATTCCACACTCTTTTACAGCTAGGCCGTACCTCTCAATTATATTTGATACCATTTCTGGTATTTAAAAATGCCACAACTTTATAGTTACCCATATCCCAAAGCGGCAAAATCTACTTGTAAATTATATTTGACCTAATCTCCAGAACCACCGGTTTACAGTTGGACATACCCCAATTCGGCAAAATCTACCTTTAAATTATATTCTAACTTATTTCCAGTATTTGAAAAGAACCACCTGTTTATAATAAGCCATACCCCACTTCAGAAGAAACTTCCTTTTAATTATATTTGACCTTGTTTTCAGTATCTAAAAAGAGCCACCTGTTTATGATTACCCATACCCCAATTCGGCACAAGCTACTCCTCAATTATATTTGACTTCATTTTCAGAACTTAAAAAAAACCACTTGTTTATCGTTGATCATACCCTAATTCGAAATAATCCACCTCTTAGTTATGTTTCGCTCCACGTAGATTATGTAAAAGACACCCGTTTTGAGTTGGACATACATCTACTGGGGAAAATATACCTTTCAATTATATTTCAACGAATGTTTAGTATTTACTAAAAACATCCTGTTTATAGATAGCCATACCCCAATTCGGCAAGATGTACCTCTTAATTATATTTGTCCCTATTTTTAGTTTCCAAAAAGAACCATCTGTTTATACTTAGCCATACCCTAATTCGGAAAAATGTATCGCTCAATTATATTTGACCCCACTTCCACTATTTAGAAAGAAGCACATGTTTATAGTTAATCATACCCCAAATCAGCAAAATCGACCTGTAAATTATATTTAATCCCATCTCCAGTATATAAGAAGAACAACCTTTTTATAGCCAGCCATGCCCTAATTCGGTAAAATTTAGCTCTTATTGATGTTTGATTCCATTTTCCGTTTTTGAAATAACCGAACTCGACGAAAACTTCCTAATAATTATATTTGTCCCGGTTTTGAGTACCTAAAAAGACCCGCTTGTTGATAGTTTGCCATACCCTAATTCGGAATAAACTACCTCTCAATTACGATTCATCCCATGTGAAGTAGGTGAAAGAACACCCCTTTAAAGTTGGACATACAAAAACTGTGAAGAACCTACCTTTCAATTATATTTGAACCCATTTCCAGTATTCACGAAGGACATCCTGTTTATAGCTAGCTATGCCCCAATTCGGTAAAATCTACCTCTCAATGATACTTAACCCCATTTATAGTATTAAAAATAAACACCTGTTTATGGTTGGTTATAGCTTATCTCGGGAAAATATCTCTCTTAATTATATGCGAACCAATTTTCAGTATGCAAAAAGCACCACCTGTTTATGGATATCCGTGCCCCTATTCGATAAAATCGACCTCTCAGTTATGTTTCATTCAATTATCCGTGTTAGAAAAACACTCTTTCACAGCTATGCTATACCTCTCAAATAATGTTGATACCATTTCTGGTATTTAAAAAAAGTCACCTGTTTATAATTACTCATACCCCAAGTCGGAAAAAACTTCCTCCTAATTATATATGACCCTAATTTCAGTATCTAAAAAGAGCCGCTGCTAATAGTTACCCATACTCGAATTCGGCAAAATCTACTTCTCAATTTTATTCAACCCCATTTTCTTTATTTGAAAAGAACCACCCGTTTATAGTTTACCATACCCTATTTTGGAATAATCTACCTCTCAATTATGTTCCACATAATGTAAAGTATGTAAAAACACCCGTTTAGAGTTGGATATACACCAACTCGGAAAAATATGCCTTTCAATTATATTTGAACCCATTTTCAGTATTAACAAATAACCACCTATTTATATCCAGCCATACCCCAATTCGGCAAAATCTACCTCTCAATGATTTTTGATTCCATTTTCCGTGTTTAAAAACTATTTTTGGCGAATTTTGAAAGTTGTGTTAGAATTATATTTGCAAATAGAAAATGGAAAATTGTATTTGCTGCATCGTGTGTGAATGTAAATGGATATAGAAAGAAAATTAATTATTTTACCTATGTTGCTGCTTTTAATCGAAATTCATTCCGATAATTTATATTTCCGATAAGTCACTTGTCACTTTATTAAATTCCAGACCATAATCATAAATCGGCACAAATAATACTTTCCTTAATTGATACAATTTTCAAAAATAAATTTACTGAAAGGTACTAAATTTTTAAAAATTTGCAAGGAAATCGAATATGAAATAAACTCTAGAGTAGAAAACATGTCTATTATTCAATACATATAATTGAATCAATTCATCCTATGATAAAATTTATTAAAATCTACATAAGTTTAAGAATAAAATTTCAGAACTAATTTAAAAAAAAAATCAAAGAAAATCAGTCTCTTCGACAGTGTTTCTTTTTTATATACATAAACAGTAAGGCATTTGATTGATTTGATAATGCATATATGCATTGATAATGCATATATGCATTGATAATGCATATATCTATTTGCATTTTAATTTAGTAGTTTCAATTTCGGAATTTCAGATTGATGACATATCTATGTTGATACTAGAACTTTATACAAAGCGTCAAAGCTCAAAGTGCAAGATGAGACAATATTCTAATGTTGGGATCTCCCGGTCAAGGAATCGAGTAACCACTTCCTTGACTTCTCTAACCACAATGTCATCCTTGAATGAACAGTACACGTTCTTCAAATATTCGCATTGACACCTTCAGTGAAACTTAATGTTACGAGTGACTTCAATTCCGTAAATTTGAAATGTTTTCCAGGATATAAATCGTGAAATTACTTCAAAATCCAATTATTAAAAAGCGCATGGCGCCATTTTCGATTATTTATCGATCTATCTCGAAATTACTCGAATCAATTTGAAACTGTTGTTGTTGGGAAATCTGTACTCGTGATTGAATTAAGCTTTTTTTGCCATTTAAAAAAAGAAATCTGGAAACTTCAGGATTATGAGAAATTAATGGTTATTTCAATGATATATTCAATAATAATAACAATAATCAATCGAGCAATGTTGTCCAGCACTTTGATATACAAAGTGTGATGTGTAGATTTTTAAAAATTTCAAAAATAAAGAAACTCTTTAAGAAGTTTGAAAGGTTTTGAAAATAAAACAAAATCCCGAGAATTCCTTGGAAAATTTCAACTGATTTTTTATTTTTAAAAAATCAATTTGAAGAAAAAATTGATTAAGATTTCAAAACTTATAAAATTATTTCTTGAAATTTCGAAAAGTAATATTGTCGATTTTAAAGCCAAATTTTTAATTAGCAAGATTACAAAGTTTCATAGAAAAAATCTTATCAATTTTAAGAGACATTCAGAAGTTTTAAAAATATTTAAAATGATTTCCAAATTTGAAAACATTTCAAAAAAGTGAGAAAAAAACGTACATTTTTGAAGATTTGTAAATTGAAATTTGTAGGCTTCTTAAAGATTTTGAAAGGTTTCACGATATTATACAAAGATTCTTTAAATTTCTTAAAATATTTAAGCTGATTTTTCATTCTGAAAAATAGATTTTAAGAGAACATTGACAAAGACTTTTTAAAACTTTGAAATTATTTCCTAAGATTTCGAAGAAGAAAGTATAAGATTTCAAAGTAAAAATTTTCAATCAGCAAGATTACAAAGTTTGATAAAAAAATCAAATAATTTTAAGAGATATTTAGAGGTTTTAGAAAGGTTGAAAATTGATTAAAAAATTTAAGAGATTTTTAGAAAGTTAAGAAACATACATTTTTGAATATTTATAAAAAAAAAATTTAGAAGTTCCTATAGATGGTCATAACAGAATCTGGAAGATTTAAAGGCAATTTTTTGTAATTTTGCAGATTTCTTTAAAAAAATTTGAAATAATTCAAATAATATCAAAAGACATTCAGAAGGTTAAAAAGTTTTCGAAATGCTTAAATACATAATTTGTAATTTGAAAATATTTTCAAAAAATAAAAAAAAATGTAAATTTTCGAATATTTCGAAGAAAGGTCGAAGTTTTTAAGAAGTTTGAAAGTTAAAGAAATTTAAATAATCTTGAAAAATGAACTCTTAAAGAAAATTTAAAATTTTTTCTAAAGATTTCTATAAATGTAGAAAAAGATCTGGAAGATTAGAGGACAATTTTTTTTCACAAGATTTTTCAAAGTTTCAAGAATAATTCGAGTCATTTTAAAGCATATTTGTTTTCAAAACTTTCAAAAGTCCTGATTATTTTTTAAACTGACTAAAATGTTTCCTAAAATTTTGCAAAATCATGTAAAGTAAAAAAATTATACTTTTTCGACATAACCGATATCTTCGAAAATCTGTTTGAATTTTCTCAAGAATCTTACGAAAATAATATTTTTATAACCTTGAAAAAATGAGCAAATAAACCTGAGAAATATTTATTCAAGATTTTTATTTTCTATCGAAAACCATTTCTTCCCTTAAATTAGAATTTGGGTTAAATTTTTTTTGTTCCTAGACTGAAAACCTTTTTTTGGTTAAAAATTGATCTACTTGTTTGAAAATTCGTCTTTCTGGTATGACTGCAAATTATTATTATATCTTTTTTGGTAAAGGATTCGTTTTTTTTAAAGAATATTCATCTATTTTGTAAAAAATTCATATTTTTGTGTTGTTAAGGATTCAGCTATTTTATTAAAAATTTGTCTGTTTTGAAATGAATTCAACTATTTTTATTTAAAATGAAAATCTTTTTTGGTTGAAACCAAACTGATGCATCTTTATAAGAAAAAAATTAATTCTTAACAAAAAGTGTTATCATAATATTACAAAAAGTTGATATTTTCACTGAAAACTATTTTAATTTTCCATAAAAAACTGTTGAATTGAACCAAAAAATACAAATTAGGAACAAAAGAGTTGAATTTTCAACCAAGAAAGATTTTTCAATCAATAAAAAAAATCTCATCTAAAATGTTGAGTTTTTAAGTCATGAACACTAATTTTTGAAAACAAACTTGAATTTATAACAAAAAAGTGCATTTTCTACCTGAATAATTGTATTTCATAAAAACATCATTTTCAACAACAAAAAAACGAATTAAAAAAAAATGTGTTAAATTTCCAACCGAAGATTTGAACTTTTAACTAAAATGACGCATCTTCAAACAAAACAAAACAAAAATTTTAACGGAATAGTTAAATTTTGAATGAAACAAATGAATCTTCAACTGAAAAGATTTCAAGCCTAGAAAAAAAATTGACAAAGAGTGTAATAGTTAAGTTTTTAGTTAAAAAAATTAATTTTTAATAAAAAAAACTAATTTAAAAAAAACTAAAATTCAAACAAAAAGTTAAATTTTCTACCAACAAACAATAATTTTTCAGAAGATACATGAGTTCTTCACCAAGAAGGTTAATTTCCTACCAAGAAAAGACAAGTTTTCAACCACATGGATAAATAAATTTTCAACGAATTAGTTCAATTTTCAACTAAAGAAATGAATTTTTACCAAACAGATTAAATTCCTATGAGGAAACAAATCTCGACAAGAAATGTAGTTAAATTTTTAGTTTAAAAAATTAATTTTTAATGAAAAAACTAATTGCCTACCAAAGGAATTAAATTTCTACCAAAAAGATTAATTTTCTACCAAAAAAGAATAATTTAAAAAAAAACGCATGAATTTTCAACCTAATATTCCAAATTTTCAATGGAATTTTTGACCCAAGAATTGAATTTTTAAACAAAAAGAATAATTTTTGACCAAAAAAGACAAAATTTTCAACCAAATAGATGAATTTTTAACTTAAAAATATTAATTTTCATCATAAAATAGAATGGTTTAATGTTCAGTTAGAAAGAAAATAAATTTCCCAACAAATAATTAAATTTTCAAACCAACAAATCATTTTTCTACCAATAAGATTGAATTTCTTTAAAAAAACTCGACAAGAAATTTAGTTAAATTTGTAGTTTAAAAAATTAATTTTCTATAAAAAAAAAAAAATTTCAACGGAAGATATTAAATTTCAACCAACGATAAAAGATAAATTTCCAACAAAAATAGAATAGTTTATCTGCTCCTTCTTACTTCTTCTCACGTTCTTTCTTCTCCCTTCGACCCGCTTCGGAGCAGGTCGGAGTGCTCTGGCGTTCACCAGTGCAGGATAACCGAATACGCTATTAGTTACTTCAGTTTTGCAGATTGTACGCGATTGACGAGCACTTTCTAAATCCATTTTTACTTTATAGATAACGATATAAATTACAAATTACGAAAGGTCAATAATACAAATACAAATCTGTTTACAATACGCTTACTTGAGTCCTGTTGATTGATGAGTCATAGATTACTCAGTGATTACCCAATTTTCTCAAAGCGTCTTTTCCACATTCGATGATTTCTAAAGTTGGATTTCCCAATGAAATTTCGTCCAATTGATTATAATATAAATGAATTGTAGTGCTGGTTCTCTCCACATATGAATGCTTGATATTTTCCAGAGTAGAATCAAGGCATCGGTTGCAACGACCTGTTGATTTTGGTTTCTTGAATTTTTTGATTTCTTGACTGCTAAGTATCAGTCAAGCCACTTTCAGGAATTTTGGCGCGGTATTCTCGACCCAGCCTCACCTTTGATTCACGAGTGTTTCAACATCCCTAACTGTGTATCGTTCCTTTGATAATCGACTGAAAATTTTAGAACTCTGTATCAGTATAGGGAAAGCCCTCATCTGCAACATGTACTTTGTCCCATGTTGTTAGATTTTTTTTTTAGATTTTCACTATAATCTGTACAAAAATTGAGGTATCTAAATTTTTGCGGCAGATAGTATAATAGATTACATCTACTGGGGAGAGAGAGAGAGAGGAAGAAGAGAAGAGGTGGCCCTGAAGACCTGGAACTGGACCTGGACCAGGACCTGGAAAGTAGTAAAGCATAGTTATGGCTGGTTAGCATATGCGAGCTCCGGAGTGTGCTTAAACTATTAAGCGTATTTATATTGCGAGGCCGGAACCCATCTCGCGGGGCCACCGGCAAAAACCCGAAAGAGCATAAACCTCGCACTAATAACAGGCCTCCACTCCACTTCAGTGCAACTCCACTCAGCCTCCTTTCTCTCCCTTCAACTCTATCTTCAATTTCATTTTCTCTCTCTCTCTCTCTCTCTCTCTCTCTTTCGGTTCGACCTCGCGAGCTGATTTTTCTTCTCTGCACTGCAGCAGCAGCAGACCCTTTTTAATATCCGCTCGCGAGAAAGGGCTTCACCGTCAATGGGAAGTTGGGAAGATGCTCCTCTCTCTTTCTCTCATTTGCTCGCTTTTTTTATTTGCTCGTTTTCTCGCTTCCTCTCCTGTTTACTTCTCTTAATCTCTGTACTTGGTGCCCCCGAAGGAACGAAAGCAACTCAATTTGCTGGCCTGCTTGCAGAAATTAAATACGAGTCCCGAGCTGATGCTTGGAAGACACACGTCCAGTGCCAAGGGACCGATTCTTGATGGTGGGAAAAAGTCGGGAGTTTAGCTGCTTTTGATAAGGGGAATATTGGTTGGGGAAAGTTTTTGGACGAGGGGTACAATCAGGATGGCCAGTGGACCGGCAAATCGGAAAAAACTGGTAATTGGGGGGGAAGGGGGATTTATTTTTCGATGGGGAATTTCTTCGACAGGTTTACAATTAAAGGGTCGCCAGGCAAAAGGACCTAAGTCCCAAAACGGAAATTTTACGGGATACACAACAAAATGTCTGAATTTAACGTATTTAATTTTAAACCTAGAATTTTGAGCACTGGGAAATCGCAGGGAATTTTTCAGATTTTTTGTTTTCACTTTTGCAATAAATATCGTCTCGCTGTTCGAAAAAATTATTCTTAGTGTTGACAACCATGTCCGTTGAAATATCGAAGTTCATTTTAGTTTTTGATTTTAAAGTTAATTTTTTTTCAAATTTTTAAAAAATAATTAATTTTTTGCCCTGTTTTCCAAAAACATCCCTTTTTCCCATTTCCCTCGTTTTTTCGCTCAAATGAGAAAACTGAATGAATAGAACCCGATAAGAAAATCCAACTATTTTTTATTAAAAGACGATTCTTTTTAATTGAAAAGTCTACTATTATATGTTTGGTCCAGAATTCCTCTCTTATGGTCGAAAATTTAATTATTTTGTTGAAAATTCAACTACTAAACTTTTCATTGAAAATTCAACTATTAAACTTTTCATTGAAAATTTATCTTTTTCGGTTGAAAATTGATTGAAATACTTTGTTAAATATTAATTTTATTAGTTTAAGGTTTTTGATAGAAAGTGCAACTATTTGCTTAAAAATTAATCTGTTTTTTGTAGAGGATTCAACTATTGTGTTGAAATTTTTTGTTGTTGCATTCAACTATTTTTTATTTGAAAATAAAATTTTTTTGATGTAAACCGGTTGAAAGTTGAACTACTTTGTTAACAGTTATTTTGTTACCTGGAGATTCATCTTTTGCGTTAAAAATTTAATCATTTGGTTGAAAATTAGCTTTTTGGTTGAAAATTTATTTTTTTGGTCGTGCATTTATCTTTTTGCACAGAAAATTCGACCTTTCATATTAAAACTGCAACTGTTTGGTCGCAAATGCAACTATTTGGTTGATCACTAATTTTTGTTGTTGAAAATTCAACTATATTGTTGAAGAGTTTATTATTTTGGTTAAAATATCAACTATTACATTTTTCATTGAGAATTCATATTTTTGGTCGATAATTGGTTGAAAGTTAAACTGCTTGGTTAAAAATTATTTGATTAATTAAAAATTAATTGATTAATTGAAGATTCATCGTATTCGTTAAAAATTTAACTATTTTGTTGAAAATTAAATTTTGGTTGAAAATCCATTTTTCAAGGTCGAAAATTTAACAAAATGGTTAAAAATTCAACTATTTTGTTGAACATTTAATTATTTTATTTAAAATTCAACTATTGAATTTTTTATTGAGAATTCATCCTTTTTGGTTGAAAATTGATTGAAAATTGAACTGCTTTGTTAAAAATTATTTTTATTAGTTGTAGATCCATCTCGTTGGTTAGAAATTGAATTATTTTGTTCAAAATCAACTTTTTGGATAAAAAGTAAATTTTTGGTTGAAAATTCTATTATTTTCGTAAAAAAAAGCAATCTGCTTGTTTAAAAATTAATCTGTTCTGGTGAGGGGATTAATTATTTTGTTGAAAATTTGTTGTTTTTTTGTTGTTGAATTCAACTATTTCTTATAAATTATTTAGCTATTACATTTTTTATGGAGAATTCATCTCTTTTGGCGAAAAATTGATTGAAAATTGAACTACTTTGTTACAAATTATTTTAGTAGTTAGAAATCCGTTTCTTTGATGAGGAATTTAACTATTTTTTTTTAAATGAATTTTTTGGTTAGAAATTTAATGTTTGGTTGAAAATTCGGTTGTTTTCGTAGAAAATGCACTTGCTTCTTTGAAAATTAATCTGTTTTGGTGGAGGGATCAACTACTCTGTTGAAAATTAGTTTTTTGTTGGTTGAATTCAACTATTTTTTATTTAAAATTAAAATCTTTTTTGGTTGAAATATGAACTATTACATTTTTTTTTTTTTTTTTGAGAATTCATCTTCTCGGTTGAGCATTTGTTTTTTTTTTTTTTTAAAGTTCAACTATTTGTTTGAAAATTCACTTTTTGTGTTGAAAATTCAACTGTCTTCTAAAAAAATTCCTCTTTTTGGCTTGAAGATTCGACTATTTTGTTAAAAGTGCAACGGTTTCTTATTAAATTTAATTCTTTTTCGTTTTAAAATTCGACAATTAGGTGGAAAATTCATCTTTTAAGTTTTAAAATTCAACAGTTTGTTTAAAAGATGGTCTCTTTTGCTATAAAGTTCAACTATTTAGTTAAATGCAACTGTTCGATTGAAAATTATTGTTTTTCTTGGCAATTGAATTTTGGTATAAATCTCCCTATTTTTATTTTATGCGTTTCTCAAATGAAATCGACAATCACCCTGGTGGGGTGGAAAAAGTTTTAAAAATACCGTCACGTAGTTTTTGAACGGCCCCTCATGGCCTTGTAAGTTAGAATTAAGTTACTTTTAAATTAGATTAAACTTAAAGCGAATATTAGACATGGAAATAAACTATCGCGCTTTTATCAGTTTGTAAGTAATTACATGATTAATTGACCGGTATAAAACCGGGAATTTAACATCATCCGCCGAGTAGAGACCCAGGTCAAATACAGTAAAAGTCCCTAAAAAAAATTCAATTTTCTCGAAATTGATGCTTGTAAGGTTCGTCGAGTTCGCGGATCTTTCCGAGGAGCGTACTTGCGCCTTGGAGCGTTCCTTGCTCGTAAAACGAAACTGAATGCGTTTACACCAACACAGCCCTAAGTCACACTTAAGCAACACCGACGTGGTTCCACAAATTAAGCAATTACCAGACGCAAGCTCACGGCTTGTAGTTAGAATCCAGCAAGAGCCAGCAAGCGGCGAGTTGTTGGCGTCGCCTTTGCCATATTTATTTTTTTTTTTTTTTGCCAATAATCCGCGAAAACTCAAACCCTCGCCTCGCCTTCCTAAGGGCTACATTACTGGATAGTGGATAGTGGATACTCAACACACCGACCTCGACCGAGCACCTGACTTTGTTGAGGGCCGACGTAAACGCGGGTATAATGCAACCACTTTGTAATCAGTGTTATGTAAATGGAGATTCTCCTTTCGCTTACACTTGACTGACCTGACCACTTGCAGCAGAAAATAATTATTGCAAATTGTAACTCTGGAATTATCTTAAGTCTCAAGACACGAGAGAGCGCCGGCTGGTTCGAACTTTTGTATATGAATTAGGTGGCTTTCTTCAGATCTGGCATCTTTGCTGATGCGAAAACAATGATTAAGATTTAAGTATTCAAAAATTATAGGTACGTCAATTCGGAAGTAATTTGATGTTAAACAAGTATCGTCATTTCAAATCGTTCGAAATTTTACCGAATTTTTCACCCTTCTCCTACCATCCCTCCCTTTACTTCCCCCTTCACTCCCATCTTTCCCTATTTCACGCTCCTCTGCTTCACCTCTCCTCACTTCCCCTAATATGCCTCCCATCACTTCCCGTACTTCATCTCCCCACCCTCATTGCCTCTCCTCTAGTCACCCACACTTCCCTACTACCCCTCCCTTCACTGTACTTCACTTCCCCTGCTTCCCAACTTTTCCTAGTTCTCCTCCGCTCACTCCCCTCCTCTACTCCCCCTCTCCACACTGTCCTTAATACACCTCTCATCACTTTCTATACTTCTCCCCACTCTCACTGCCCGTTCCCTAATCACCCACACTTCCCTAACACCCCTCTTTTTATCTTCCTTCACTTCCTCTACTTTCTCTAGTTTCCCTCCGCTCACCCTTTAACTACCCCCACTTCCCATTCGCACTTCACTTCCCCTCCCTTCCTATACTATCCCTCCCCTTTCACCTTCACTTCTCCTCTTCCCCTACTGCTACCTCCTCTGCGGCCCATCTCCTCACTTTCCTTAATACACCTTCCATCAATTTCCCTACTTCTCCCTGCCTTCACTTTCCCTTATCTACTCACTCACACCTTCCTACTACCCCTCCCTTCACCGTCCTTCACTTCCTTACTTTCCCTTGTTCCCCTCTGCTCATCCTCCTCACTACCCTCACCCTACTTTACCTATCTTCACTTCCCCTCCCTTCCCATACTATCCCATCCCTTACTTACCCATTCAATCCTCCCCTTCCCCTGCTTCTACATCCTCTACTCACCCTCTCCTCATTCTCCCTAATACACCTCCCATCACTACTTCTACTCACCCTCACTTACCCAGCCCCTACTCACCCACACTTGATTACTACCCCTCCCTTCACCGTCCTTCACTTCCCCTATTTCCCCATTCCCACATCCAATATTTCTCTACTTTCCCCAGTTCCACTCTACTCAAACCCCTGACTCCTTCCTACTTTACCTCCCCTGACTTTCCCCTAATTCCCTTCACTCACTTCTCCTCACCAATTGCGAAATGAACTGACCGTTGAAGTGGAGTGAGAAGCAACCGAAATTCCGAAAAAAATTTAATTAAATAGTGGCCGAAATTGAAAAGCGCACGAAAGAAAGGAGATATTGGGAACATTTTTTTTAAATTGCTCTCTTTAAAGGGCCTGAAATTTAAAAAACATTTAACAATTTCTACATTAAATTTGTTAAGGAAGGACCGGAATTTGGAAAAATACTAATTTTTAAAGAGATATATGGAATTGACCGAAATTGACGAGTGACCGAAATTCGGCTTGATTGTAATTTAAAAGGACCATAATTTAAAAAAAAACGAGGTGAAAAGTAACTGCACCTTGAGAAGGGCCAAAATTTAGACATAACCGAAATTCCCGAATATTTTAATTTAAGTCCAAATTTTAAAGCGTCCGAAATACAGCAGTCATTAGAAACATCCAAATTTTCAAGGAGATTTGTAGAATTTAGCGAAATTTACGTGTGACCGAAATCCGGCTTGATTCTAATTTAAAAAGACCGAAATTTAAAAAAAAAACAGATGCGAAAATAATTAACCAATGAGAAGGATCAAAATTCCGGAAAATTTTAATTTGAGAATAGCCAAAATTCAAAAGTGCCCGAAAGGCTGCAAAAATGGAATATTTAAAAAAAAATTCTGCTCTTTTTAAAGGGCCTCAAATTGAAAAAAAAAAACATTAAAAAATTTCCTATATTAAATAGGTTAAGGAAGGACCCTAATTTGTAAAACATCCTAATTTTTAAAAAGGTATGTAGAATTTACCGAAATTTAGGAGTGACCGAAATTCGGTTTGATTCTATATTAAATAGGACCGAAAATTAGAAAAACTAGAAGCAAAAATAACAGACCAGTGAGAAGGACCGAGATTCCGGAAGATTTTAATTTAAGAATGGCCGAAATATAAAAGTGCCCGAAAGGTAGCATAAATTAAAGCATTTTCCAAAAATTTCTGCTACTTTTAAAGAGACTCAAATGAAAAAAAGCATAAAAAACCTATATTAAATAGACTAAGGAAGGACCGGAATTGGGGAAAATACTAATTTTGTAAGAGATATATGGAATTGACCGAAATTAATGAGTGACCGAAATTCGGCTTGATTGTAATTTAAAAAAAAAACCAGGTGCAAAGTAACTGAACATTGAGAAGTGCCAAAATTTAGACGTGACCGAAATTCCGGAATATTTTAATTTAAGTCGAAATTGAGAAACGCACGAAAGAAAGGAGATATTGGGAACATTTTTTTCAAATTGCTCTCTTTGAAGTGTCTGATATTTAAAAAACATTCCAAAATTTCTACATTAAATATGTTTAGGAAGGACGGCAATTTGGAATAATACGAATTTTTAAAGAGATATATGGAATTGACCGAAATTTACGAGTGACCGAAATTCGGCTTGATTGTAATTTAAAAGGACCGTAATTTAAAAAAAATCAGGTGCAAAGTAACTGAACATTCAGAAGGGCCAAAATTTAGACGTGACCGAAATTCCGGAATATTTTAATTTAAGTCGAAATTTTAAAGCGTCCGAGATACAGCAGTCATTTAGAAACATCCAAATTTTTGAGGAGATTTGTAGAATTTAGCGAAATTTACGAGTGACCGAAATCCGGCTTGATTCTAATTTAAAAAGACCGAAGTTTAAAAAAAGACAGATACGAAAATAATTAACATGTGAGAAGGATCGAAATTCCGGAAGATTTTAATTTGAGAATGGCCAAAATTCAAAAGTGCCCGAAAGGCTGCAAAAATTGAATATTTAAAACAAAATTCTGCTGTTTTTAAAGAACCTCAAATTGAAAAAAAAAACATTAAAAAATTTCCTATAATAAATATGTTAAGGAAGGACCCTAATTTGAAAACATCCTAATTTTTAAAAAGGTATGTAGAATTTACTGAAATTTAGGAGTGACCGAAATTCGGCTTCATTCTATATTAAATAGGACCGAAAATTAGAAAAACTAGAAGCAAAAATAACTTACCAGTGAGAAGGACTGAGATTCAGGAAGATTTTAATTTAAGAATGGCCGAAATATAAAATTGCCCGAAAGGTAGCACAAATTAAAGCATTTTCCATAAATTTCTGCTTTTTTAAAGGGACTCGAATGAAAAAAAGCATAAAAACCTATATTAAATAGACTAAGGAAGGACCGTCATTTGGACACATCTAAATTTTTAAGGAGATATGTAGAATTCACGAGTTTGCGAAATTTACGAATGACCGAAATTCGGCTTGATTCTAATTTGAAAAGGACAGAAACTTGAAAAGAAAAAAAACCGGCTTGATTCTAATTTAAAAAGTACCGTAATTTAAAAAAAAACTGATACAAAAGTAACTGAACATTGAAATGAACCAAAATTTAGAATCCTTCCAAAATTCAGAATAGTTTAATTTAAGAATGGCCGAAATTTGAAAGTGGCCGAAAAGCAGCAAAAACTGCAAAATTTGCAGAAATTTTAATTGAAAACCCATTTTAATTTTTTCAAATCACCCGAAAATAATATCGATAATATTTTTAATTGTTCGAAATTTGAAAGTCGCCTAAGTTGGAATAATTATTGCAAAGTTCTAATTGTTAAAAAAAGCACCTTGCGCCTATTTATCGATGGTTTCTGGATACGTGATCTTTGCTTATGCGAAACCCATCATTAAATCTTTTCTTTCCAGCTAGCTGGCGCTTTCCGACTCGTCGGAAGTCATTCGTCATTTTTAGAAGCCACTTGTTACGGATCTCTGCTTTTACGAGGCCCGCTTGCAAAAATCGAGGCAAAAATCTACTTTCCAGCATTCCCACTTGCTTTAATTGAAAGAATAGTAATCATTTTTATTTTTGGCGGTTTGAAATTCCGGTTGAATCCGAATTCGATGCTTTTTTAATTTCGGTCTCTTTAATCTTTTAAAACTTCAGAAATTCGGTTTCTTTACAATTTTTGGGCGCTTTCAAATTTGGAGGTTTATAAACATTGATAGATTTCAACAAAAAAATTTCTTTTAAACGTCGATTCTATTTCAGTCGCTTTTAAATTCAGTTGCTTCCGAATGATCGATATTAAATTTCAGTTGTTTTTAAATTAAAATGCATCCAAATTTCGGTCGCTTTTAAATTTTAAGTCTTCCAAATTTCGGTCGATTCTAAATTTTAAGAATTTCAAATTTCGGTTGTTTTAAATTGAAATCCTTAAATTCGGTGGCTTTAAAATGTAAGTTGGGTTCCCATTGAGGTACTTGGAAATTTCGGTAGATTTTTTATTTGAAGGAAAGTGGTTGCTTTAAAAGAGAAGTGTTTCCAAACTTTTAACGCTTTCAAAATTTAATTTAGAGTTTTAAAATTTAATTTAGTGTTTCAAAATTTAGCTTCCAAAATTAACTTTGTAACTGAAAATTTAATTATTCCATTATTGGTTTAAAATGATTGGTTTTAGTTGAAAATTCAAATATTTTGTAAAAAATTCGTGTCTATGGCTGAAAATTTCAAATGTTTTGTTGAACATTGATCTTTCTGGGTTACAAATTTTATTATTTTGGTCGAAAATTCAACTATTTTGTTGAAAATTAACTTTTTGGTTGAAAATTCATATTTTCCAGTTGAAAATTCAATTGTTTTGTAAAGAATTCGTATTTTTGACTTGAAAAATCAACAATTTGGTTAAAATTGTTTTTCTCTATTGACTGAAAAATCTTTCTTGGTAGAAAATTCATCTCCTTTGTAGAAATTTGATTTCTTTTATTCAAAATGCAACTATTCCGTGTCTGGATGAAAATTGTTTTTTTTTTTAATTGAAAATTCAAGTACTTGGGTAAAAGTTGAACCACCTTGTTAAACATTTTTTTTCTTTTTAAACATCTCTTTGTTTGAAAATTAGTTTTTTTTTATTTCAAATTAATTTTTTAACTGAAAATGTAACTTTTCCATTTTTGGTTGAAAATTGATCCTTTTTTGTTAAAAATTTGTCCTTATTAGGATAAATCAATCATTTTGGTTGAAATTTTTTCCTTTTTGGTTAAAACTGCGACTTTTTGGTAGAAAATTAACTTTTTTGTTGAAAATTCATATTTCCGGGCTGAAAATGCAACTGTTTTACAACAAAATCGTGTTTTGGCTTGAACGTATAAAAAAATTTCTTTTTTTTAATTAAAAAATCTGTATTTGTTGAGAATTCGCATTTCTGGTTAAAAAATTTAACTTCTGGGTTGAAAGTAAAACTACTCTATAAAAAATTCTTTTTTTTTGTTTCAAGATTAATCATTTTGATTGAAAATTCATCTCTTTTGTCGAAAATTAAATTATTGTGTTTAAGATTCGTCTTTTTGGTAGGAAATGAATATTTGCGGGTTAAAAGTTCTACTTTTTTCCAGAAAATTAGTATTCTGGTTTGAAAATCGGGCTTCTGGGTGGAAAATTGGTCTTTTTTGGTTAAAAGTTGACCTACTTTGTTAAAAATTCCTTTCTCTTGTTGTTGAAAATTAACGGTTTTATTGAATTTTTTTACTGAAAATGTATCTTTTTTAGTTGAAAATTCAACTATTTATTTGAAAATTTATGTATTTGGTTGAAAATTCATCTAGTTTGTAGAAAATTAATCTTCTGGGTTGAAAATTTGTCTTTTTTTAAATTAAGTTGACCTACTTTGTCAGAAATTCATTTTCGTGGTTGAAAATTAATCTCAGTTTGAAAATTCAACTATTTTGTTCAACATTTTTTTTTCTGAAAATTCAACTCTTTGATTGAAAATTGAACTATTTTGTTGAAAGTTTATTTTTTTATTGGTTGAAATGTCAACTACTTGATTTTTCGCTGAGAATTCAGCTTTTTGTTGAAAATTCAACTTTTCGTGTTAAAAAATTGACTCTGTTTTTGGTTGAAGCTTAATATTTTTTGTTTCCACATTCGAATATTTGGTTAAAAGATGCAACTATTTTTTTATAAATTTAATTATTTTATTCAAAATTAAATGTAAATTAGCTTGAAATTCGACAACTCAGTCCAAATTTGAACCAATTCTAATCAAAAAGAGCTCATTACACACGGAATTGAACTCACGTTCATTATATCAACAACAAATTATTGGATTTAAAAAATGTCCTCAAATTTTTGTTCAAGTTGGAAGAACATAAAACTTTGAAATATTTTTGATTATATCTTCGTGATTTTTCATCGTGATAAAATTAACAATCACCAAAAAACCATGTTTTGCCGATAAAATCAGATTTTGGGGTTGTATGAGAAGTTTCACATATGACACTTTTTTTAGTTCCACTAAACCCACAATGTCTACTATGTTCCGTGAAAACTGTTTTTTCTCCTGTAAAAAAAGGTGCCTCGAAAAATGTATTTTTTTTTGTCCTAGAAAATCCGGAAAAGTCCTGGCATTTTTTTTGCAAAAACGCTAGACACCCTGGTTAGTTCCAGTCCACTGTCACAAATTTTTTTCAAGCGGAATAAAATTCCGGGCACTTTCAAGATTCGCTTCTAACTTGCGGTAACTCTTAAACAGTCACAAAGTGCTGGTTAGGTCCGAAGGCAAATCCAACGGAATGCCGTAGAAAGCAATGTTTACCATCGTTTCTAACATTGAGCCATTGCGTAAAGTCGCAATTGTTCCTTCGTCCCGATCCTGATAAAGCAGCAGCTCGCACTCGACCGTGAAATTTCGCGATTTTTATTGCCAGTTTTTTTCACCATCGATTCGAGAACGAGGGAGAAAAAATTGTTAAGCACGATAGTTGAGCAAACGTTCGCGCGTAATAACTCATGCTGCTCAATAGCGGCTCCGAAGTTTCGTTCCGCTAAAGAAAAGCGTTTTCCACGTAGTCATCGGTAATGAACACCTCGACAACGGTCCCGTTATTCTTAAGGCCAGTCCTGCCCAAGATCGTTCGATTTTAATAGTCGGTACTAAATGTTACAGCTTTACAATATTCTAGTGTAAAAATTCTTCATTCTTAAATCCGAAGGTCGAATTTTTATTTTTCCGAATGTTATTAGCCAGTTTTGTGCTAATTTCGGCGAGGCAGGGTCCGAAGTTCAATTTGAAACAACCGAAATTTGACAGCGACCGAAAGCGGCCGAAAGTGAATACTGACCGAAATTTTAGAGCTCCCGAAATAGAAAAGCGCCCGAAATTTTAGTGCAAAAGAAATTTTATAGAGAAGAAAATATGGTATGTTTCGAATTTCAAAGCAACGGAAATTTGGTGGCATTACAGTTTACGTACTTTCCGAATTTCAAAGTGGCCGAAATCGAACAGTAACCGAAATTAAATAGCGGCCGAAATTGGAAATGATTCTAATTTAAAAGCGACCAATATTTGGAAGCATTACAAATTAGGGGCGACCGAAATTTCAAAGCGGCCACACTTTGGGAGTTCCCAAAATGGAAAAACGTCCGAAATTTGAATGCAAACGAAATTTAACAGTAACAGAAATTGGTTATGATTCGAATTTAATAGAGACTGAAATTTGGTATGATTTGAATGTAGAAGTTACTGAAATTTAGAAGCATTACAATTTACGAACTTTCCGAATTTCAAAGTGGCCGAAATCGAACAGTAACCGAAATTAAATATCGGCCGAAATTGGAAATGATTCTAATTTAAAAACGACTAATATTTGGAAACATCTCAAATAAGGGGCGACCGAAATTTCAAAGCGGCCGCTTTTTGGGAGTTCCCAAAATAGAAAAGCATCCGAAATTTGAATGCAAATGAAATTTAACAGTGACCGAAATTCGTTAGGATTCGAATTTAATAGAGACTGAAAGTTGGTATGATTTGAATGTAGAAGCTACTGAAATTTAGAAGCATTACAATTTACCAACGATCCGAACTTTAAAGTGACCGAATTTGAACAGTGACCGAAATTGAACAAGACCAAAATTTGAAAGCGACCGAAATTGTAATGCAGCCAAAATTTATTATGTGACGAAATTTGGAATGATTTGAATTCAAAAGCGACTGAAATTCGAAAGCATTACAATTTAGGAACGACCGACATTTGAAAACGACCAAAATTGAGTATTCACCGAAATTTGAGAGCTCCCGAAAAAGAAAAGTGTCCGAAGTTTGACTGCAAACGAAATTTAATAGAGAGCAAAATTTGGTACGATTCTAATTTAATGGCGAACGAAATTTGGTATAATTCGAATTTAAAAGCAACCGAAATTAAGAAGCATTGCAATTTGCGAACAATCCGAATTTTAAAGTGGCCAAAATTAAATAGCGACCAAAATTTGGAACGATTGGAATTTAAAAGCGACCAAAAATTGAAAGTCCCTGGAATTGAAAAGCGCCCGAAATTTGAATGCATCTAAAATTTAATAGCCACCCTGAATTCCGGAATAATTCGAACTTAAAAGCGACAAAAATTTGGAAGCGATACAATTTGGGAGCGACTGAGATTTCAAAACGGCCAAAATTGAATAACGGCCGAAATTCTGTTTTTAAAGCGACCGAAATTGAATACTGGCCAAAATTCAAGAGCTTCCGAAATAAAAAGTTCCCAAAATTTGAATGCAAACGAAATTTAATGAAGTAAAAAATATGGTATGTTCGAATTTCAAAATGGCCGAAATTAAATAGTAATAGAAATTAATTAGCGGCCGAAATAGGAAATGATTCGAATTTAAAGGCGACCAAAATTTGGAAGCAATGCAATTTAGGAGCGACCGAGATTTCAAAACGGCCAAAATTGAATATCGGCCGAAACTCGGAATGATTCGCGTTTAAAGTTAAAAGTTCCCAAAATAGGAAACCCGCGAAATTTAAAATAAAACGAAATTTAATGAAGACCGAAATATGGCATGATTGGAATTAAAATCAACCGAAATTTCTAACCGGCCAAATTTAAATATTGACCGAAATTGAAGTGCTCCAAAAATAGAAAAGCGACCGAAATTTGAATGCAAACAAAATTTAATGGAATTCAAGTTGTGATTCGAATTTAATAAAAAATGAAGTTTGATATGATTTGAATTTAGAAGCTGTCCAAAATTTGGAAGCTTTACAGTTTACGAACGATCCGAATTTTAAGTGACCGAATTTAAACAGTGACCGAAATTGAATAGCGGCCGAAATTGAAAATGTTTTGAATTTCAAAGCGACCGAAATTTGAAGGTACCTGAAATTGAAAAGCGCCCAAAATTTGAATGCAACCAAAATTTAATAACTTCCGAAATTCGGAAGCATTGTAATTTACGAGCGATCAAAGTTTCAAAGCGGCCGAACATTCTGATATTTTATAAATAAATATTGAATAATTTAAAAGGCCTTTAATATCTAATCAAAATTGAATCCGTTTTTGAATGATTCTCTCCTTACTAAACCTCGTTATTATTCTGAATTCTGCTGCAAACGAAAAGAATTCTCAAATCTGAAAATTAATAATGTCTCGAGTCTGATTCGATCGCAAAAACTTGTTAGACTTACTTGCACGTGCGTTCACGATGTAAATTGTCAGTCTGGCAATGTCCGCTGCAATCCTAGAAGTAAAAAGCTGTCAGTCTAACAAGTTTTTATTCCAACTGGTCGAGATTTAGACGCGGTACATTGTTATTACAACGACATTGATCTCTCCACGCGTGTGACTTGAAAACGTGACTTCAATAAACCCTGACAATAACAAAAAATACAAGGGAATCTGACTGGAAACTCAAATTATTTCGTAATAAAATCAATTTAACTCAAAAGTATTTTCAATATTTTCAAAGGCTTCTAAATTTCGGTCGATTTTGAATGAAAAGGCCGAAATTTTGGGACATTACAAGTTTCGGTCACTCATAAATTTCTGAATTTCGGCCACTTTTAAATTGGAAGGCTTCCAAATTGTGTTGACTTTGAAATTGATAATTCCAAACTTTATATATTACAAATTTCGCTCCCTAATGTTTCGAAATGTTTCCGAAATTTCGGTCACTTTTATATTTCGGATGCTGGTAAATTTCGGCCGCTTTTAATATTGAGTGATTTTGAATTTCAGTAGCCTTCCAATTCAAAGGCTTTTAAATTTTGGCCGCTTTCAGATAAAAAAAAGCTAAAATTTTGTGAGACTAGAAGTTTCGGTCCTTAATAAATTTCTTATTTTCGGCCATTTTTAATTTGGACGGCTTCCAAATTGTGATCGCTTTGAAATTCGATAATTCCAAATTTAGGACACTGGTAAATTTTAAGCACTTCTAAATTTCGGCCAGTTAGACTTTATCGTCACTTCCGAACATAAATTTTTATCCGAATTTGAATAAATTTCTACACAAGTTCTAAAATATCTGTAGTAAATTTTTCGCTTTTAAATTTTGGCCAGTTCGACTTCGTCGTCACTTCCGAGCATACATTTTTCCGAATTTGAATAAATTTCTCGATAAAATCTAAAATATCTCTAGTAGATTTTTTGTTTTTAAACTGCAGTCACTGTCTAATAACGAGGGCTTTTAATTTTCGGCCGCTTTTAAATTCGAGCGATTCAGAATTTAGGTAGCCTTTTAATTGAAAGGCTTCGAAATTTTGGACGCTTTTAAATAAAAACGTCAAAATTTTGGTATACTACAAGTTTCGGTCGCTCATAAATTTCTGTATTTTTGCCACTTTACATTGGAAGGCAAATTTTAATATATGTGACAAATTTCGGACGCTGGTAAACTTGAACTATTTTTATATTTCGGCCAATTTGACTTTGTCGTCAGCTCCGAACCTAAATCTGTCCGAATTTGAATACATTTCTCAATAAATTTTTAAATATGTCTTGTAAATTTTTAACTTTTCAACTTTGGTCGCATTTTAATTTCTATGGCTTTCAAAATTCAACCGCTTTCAAATTCGAAGCTTCTAAATTTTGGTCGCTTTTAAATGAGAAGATGAATATCTTTCGGAGATTAAAAGCTTCGGTCGCTTATAAATTTCTGAATTTCGGCCACATTCAAATTGGGCAGCTTCCAAGTTGTGGTCGGTTTGAAATCCGATTATTCCAAATTTTCGACGCTAGTAAATTTTGAGCGCTTTTAAATGCTGGCCATTTCGACTTTATCGTCACTCCCGAACATAAATTTGTCCGAAATTGAATAAATTTCTCTAAAATTTTTTAAATATCTCTATCAAATCGTTCGCTTTTAAATTTTATTTGCTTTATACTTTTGGTGGCTTTCAAATTTCGGCAGCTTCAAATTCGAGTGATTCTGAATTTGGGTAGCCTTTTGCTTCAAAGGCTTTTAAATTTTGGTCGATTGTAAATGATAAGACGAACATCTTTTGGAGATTAAAAGTTTTGGTCGTTTATAAATTTCTGAATTTCGGCCACATTCAAATTGGGCAACCTCCAAATTGTGTTTGCTTTAAAATCCTATAATTCCCAATCTTGATATATTCCAAATTGTGGTCGCTAATAAATTTAAATGTTTCAGAATTTCGGCCACTTTTATATTTCAGACACTGGTTAATTTTAACTTTATTTATATTTCAGCCAATTTGACTTTGTCGTTACTTCCGAAAATAAATTTCACCGAATTTGAATAAATTTCTCTATAAATTCTAAAATATTCGCTTTTAAACTTCTGTCGCTTTCTGATTTCGATGACTTTAAAATTTCGGCCGCTTTTCAATTCGAGTGATTCTGAATTTGGGCAAGCTTTTGCTTCAAAGGCTTCTAAATTTCGGTCGCTTTTAAATGAGAAGACGAACATCTTTTGGACATTAAAAGCTTCGATCTCTCATAAATTTCTGAAGTTCGGCCACATTTAAATTGGTCAAATTCCAAATTATGTTCGCTGTGAAATCCGATAATTCCAAATTTTGGACACTGGTAAATTTTAAGTGGTTTTAAATTTCGGTCAGTTCGACATTGTCGACACTTCCAAACGTAAATTTGTCCGAATTTGAATAAATTTCTCTACATATTTTATAATATCTAGTAATTTTTTTTTCAGATGATGCCAATTTTTGGAGCGGGACCATTCGATCAGCATTTAATGCTGGATGGGCACGAGTTGCAGAACGACTCCGAAACCCTGAGTGCTTTGGGCATTTTCCCCGAAACTCTGCTCACCTTAAAGGTAAGAAAAGAACTTTATTGTTTTACCTTCATTTTACCTTCGACTCCCGTAATTACGCCCACCAGCGTTTTGTTACGTAATCCGCGACAACGGTATCTCTTCCCGTCGTTGAGTAATCGTCGGATGACAAAAAAATCGGATCTACTAATCGACACGCAAAAAGAAAAGGTGTGATCCAACCAAGTCAAGGTCAGTGAGTGACGACGGGATACAAAACACGAGCAAGGAACACGAAGATCGTGCTACGACCTGCAGGAATCCCTTTCTGGATCGCGATCCAACGACATTCCAACTGGGAAGAAATCATAGAGACATTTTGTGATCTATCGATCTTGCCGATGGCGCTCTCAGTATTTAGAAAATTCAAACTTCCCGCCTTTTTCTCTTGTAAGACTTTTTGGCGGGCAAGAGAGAAATAGGGGATAAATTTATGGAGGGTGGAGAGAGTTTAATTATGGTGGGTTTTAATTTGGTTTTGATTCATGAAGAATCGAAAGTTTCGTACATTTTTAATTTCGGTCACTTTAACATTTTATTGGCCGTTTGAGCTCTAAATTTCGGGCGGATATAAGATTCGGCCGCTTTCTCAATTTGGTCGCTTTGAAATTTCAGTACCTTCTGAAATTTCAGTAGCTTCCGAATTTGAATGCTATACAATGTGAAGATTTCCAAATTTCGGTCGCTTTTAAACGTTGGTTGCATGTTTTCGGCTGCTTTCTAATTTAGGTAATTTGAAATTTTAGAGCATATTATATTTATATATATATTATATATTATATTTAAATATGTGGTTAAAAAATCATGTAATTTGTTATAAAAATTTCTGTTTTGGTAGAAAATTAATTTTTTTGGTTGAAATTTAATTTCTTTGGTTGAAAATTATTTTTTTTTTATAGTAAATTAATTTTTTAAACTAAAAATTTAACTAAATTTTTTGTCGACTTTTTTAAATAGAAATTTAATCCTATTGGTATAAAAATAATTTGTTTGGTTGAAAACTTAAATATTTCGTTGAAAATTTATTTTATTTGCTTAAAAACTTATTTCTCTAACTGAAAATTACACTTCTATTTTCTGTTAAAAATTGATCTTTTTTTTAGTTAAAAATTCATCCATTTTGTTGAACATTTTTCTTTTTTTTTTTTAGAAAATTATTCTTTTTGGTTGAAAATTAATTTGTTTTGTTGAAAATTATTATTTTTTGGTAGAGTATTATTCTTTTTGACTGAAATTTAATTTCTTTGGTTGAAAATTAGGTTTTTTTAAAAAATAAAATTATTTTTTTTTAATAAAAAATTGTAATAAATTTCTTGTCAAGATTTTTTTGTAGAAATTTAATCTTTTTAGTAAAAAATTCATTTGTTTAGTTGAAAATTTAACTATTTCGTTGAAAGAGTTGGTGTTTCTTTGTATGGGCTTTAGGGTACCGCAATCAAAAAACCGTGTTTTTTAATCAGACGTTTCGACTTATCCATTTGATTGAAAATTTGTCTTTTCTTGGTAGAAAATTAAACTCTTTGGTGGAATATTCATGTACTTTCTTAAAAATTATTCTTTTCAGTAGAAAATTAATCTTTTCGGTTGAAAATTCATTTGATTGGTTGAAAATTTAACTATTTCGTTGAAAATTTATTTTATTTATTTAAAAACTTATTTCTCTAACTTGAAATGAAACTATTCTATTTTGTTGTTGTTGAAAATTGATCTTTTTAGTTGACAATTCATTTATTTTGTTCAAAATTTGTCTTTTTTGGTAGACAATTTAATTTCTGGGTTGAAAACTCAACTATTTGGTTAAAAATTTACTTTTTTGTTTGAAGATGCATCATTTTAGTTGAAAGTTCATTTATTTGATTGAAAATTTAACAAATTTTGTTGAAAATTCGTTTTTTTTGGGGGGGTTTTTGTTGAAAATGAGTTTCTTTACGAAAGCTCAGGCTACTTCATTTTTGCTAGAAAATTGATCTTTTTAAGTTGAAAATTCATTTATTTTGTTAAAGAAAATTCTTTTTTATCATAAATTCAATTATTTAGGTAGGAAGTGCATATTTTTCGTTATAAATTCAAGCTTATTTTCAAAAATCTAACAATATAACAATAACACTTTTTGTTGAGAATTATTTTTTTTCTATTAAAGATTCGTCAGTTTGGTTGAGAATTTAACTGTTTTGTTAAAAATTCCCTTTTTCTTGATTGAAAATTAATGATTTTAACTGAAAATGTTATAATAAAATTTTACATTCAATCTTAAATTTTGGTCAGTTCTATTATGTACACAAATGTGATATTCATTTGTCACTGACCTCCAACTAAAACACAATTCGCAATTACATGTGTGTGTGAATTTGGCAACATTCCTTCCTTTGAGTTTTCGAATTACCGAATCGGCATTGAGGAAAAACGACAATAATGCTTTTGAGATTTTCGCGACACACCTATTTTTTAAAGAAAGATTCTTTAGTTAAAAATGAAGAACATCTTATACTCAAAAATTTACTTCTTGAAATTGAAATATTAACAAAATCCCTTTCTCAAGATTAAAAAAAACATGAAAACATGACATGTTAGTGTAGACTGTAGATTGTAGAAACAAAATTTTGGAAATCGAAAAAAATATGTTTAAAAAGTAGTGTTTCAGGACCCTAAAAAAGTATAATGTTAATTTATAGCTGACTGTAAATTTGAAGAAATTATTATCTTCATAATTTTGTTATTTTAGTGAATAATAATTTTTGTGAATTTCTGTTTTGTTACGCTATAACATTTTTTGTAGTTAAGATTAAAAAATGTTTTGAACATCTGAGAGTTTTCAATGAATAAAAATACATTAGAGAAACATCTCCAGAAAATAAAAACAGGAAATCAGGAGTTTTTTCAAATATAGTCATTTTTGTGCTTTTCCCAATTATTTCATTCTAGTTTATTTCGAAAAATATTTTGAACAACTAAGGCTTCTGTACTGAAAATACACTAGAAAAAAGTGACAAGTATATAGAAGGAATCAAAATCTATCTACTGATAAAAATACTCTTTCCCCTATTCCCCCTTTTTGAAAAATTTATCTTTTTCCCCTGTTTTCAACAAACTTCCCCTTTTTCGAGTTTTTACTTTGTTTACCCAATAAAAAATCCAACTATTTCTTGTTGAAAGTTAATTCTTTATAATTGAAAAGTCTACTACTATATATTTTTAGTTCAGAATTCATCTTTTTCGGCTGCAAATCCTACTATTTGATTGAAGATTTATTTATATTGTTGGAAATTCATTTTTTTGTTTGAAAATTTATTTTTTAACTGAAAAATTAACTATTATATTTTTCACTTTCATTTTGCTGGTTGAAGATTGAACTATTTTGTTGAAAATTCGTTCGTTTTTGGTTGAAAATTAATTTCTTCCACTGAAAATTTAACTAATCTATTATTGATTGCAAATTTAACTGCTTGGTTGAAAGTTGAGCGACTGTGTTAAAAATTCATTGTATTAGTAATTCATTTTATTAGTTGATGATCTATCTCTTTTGTGGAAAATTTAACTTTTTTTTTTTAAATTCTTTTTCTATTTTATTGAAAATCAATTTTTTCAACTGCAAATTTAACTATTCTATTTTTGATTGAAAATTAATTGTTTTTTATTTACAATTCAACTATTTGGTTGAAGTATCATATTTTTGGTTTGAAAATTCAACTGTTTTGCAGAAAATTAATTTTTTTCTCGCTTAAAAATTCAACTGATTTTTTGCAAAATTCGTCTTTTTGGGAAAAACTTTATTATTTTCGTAGAAAATTCAACTGTTTGATTGAGAATTAACTTGATGGTCATGAATTCATATTTTTGGGTTAAAAACTGAACTGTTTTCTAGAGAATTCGTTTTTTTTTTAAATTAAAAATTCAACTCGTTTGTTGAAAATTCGTTTTAATGGTTTGAAAATTCATCTTTTTTCGTAGAAATTTGATATTTTTTGTTTAAAAATGCAACTGTTTATGTCAAAATTAATCTGTTTTGGTTAAGGATTCAACTATTATGTTAAAAATTTGTCTTTCTTGGTTGAATTAAACTGTTTTTGATTTGAAATTAAAATCCTTTTTCGTTGAAATATCAACGATTACATTTTTCGTTGAGAATAAGACTTTTTTTATTTTAAATTAAAATCTTTTCTACGTTGAATTATCAACTATTGTACTTTTCGCTGAGAATTAATATATTTTAATTGAAAATTTAACTACTTGTTTGCAAGTTGAACTTATTTGTACAAAATTCATTTTTTTAAATATTCATAATTTTAGTTGAAAGTTTAATTAGTTTCTTCGAAAATCAACTATTTTGTTGAAAATTGAACTGTTTTATAGAACATTTGCATTTTTCAATAGAAAATTCGTCTTTTCGAATAAAAAAATCAATTGCCTTTTAAAAAATTCATCTTTTTTATTTGAAAATTCAACTATTTGGTTGAAAATGCAACTGTTTTTGGTTGACGTTTAATCTTCTTTGTTTAAAAACTCCACTATTTTGTTTAAAATTTATCGTTCTAGGTTTAAAATTCAACTATTGTTTTGAAAATTCTTCACTTATGCTTTGAAGTTAAACTATTTGGTTCTAAATGCAACTGTTTGGTTGAATTTTTTTTTTTTGAAAATTCAACTATTTGGTTGAAAATTCATCTTTGTAGGTGGAAAATTCAACTATGAGCTTACCAACTTAACTATTTTGATGAAAACTGGATTCATTTGGTTGGTTTAAAATTCGTCTTTTTGGGTTGAAAATTCATCTTTTTTTGTTAAAAAGTTCTTGGTTGAAAATTCAACTGTCTTCTACAAAAATCGTCTTGTTGGCTTGAAGATTCGCCTATAAACGCAACTGTTTGTGGTTAAAGTTAATTCTTTTTTGTTTAAAAATTTATCTTTTCGTGTTTACAAGTCAACTTTTTTCTAAAACAGTCGACTTTTTAGCTTGCAAATTTTCGTTCAAAATCAACCTCTTTTGGTTGAAAATTCAACTATTTTGTTAAAAATGCAATATATTTCGACTTAAAATCTTATGCGTTACATATTTAATGCAGTATGGTACCTGTACATTAATTTTATTTAAAAGGATTTATTCCCCTATTATTCACTTCGTTTCGTGAAAAATCACCATATATCCCCTGTTTTGAGAGCATTTTGGACTTTTAATTCGGTCCTTGAATTATTCAAAAGATTTTTCAAAATTAGCTAAAAAGAATTTTTTCAACACAAAAATGACTATATAGTATTTAAAAAAGTTGCTCAGAAAAGGCGCTACTGTTACTTCGAGGGCACGTCCATGCAATTGATGAGATACCCATATAATATAAAAAATTCTAAACAATAAATGAAATCCCCATTTCTCGGAAAAAATCTCATTTTTTACCTAAAAGTGAACTACTGAATCGCTGTGATCCTTGAAAATTAATTTTAAAATATAAAATATGTCTACTGAATTTTTATTTGACCAAAAATTAAAAGTTGGTGGTAATTAGTTTCAAATATTTGAGTTTCAATATGTTCAATACCTTTCAATTTGAAGATTTTACAGATTTATATGGAAAATAACTCATACATTTTTAACAGCTCTGTTTTTTGTCCTTAAAAATAATAGTGAAATTTCCGTAAAATTTAAAACATATTTTTACCTTAACTTCTGTGAAAACATCTTCATCTAATTGCGTTTGGCAGATAACGTGATGCAGTGGAGATATAATACAATGTCCGACCGTCAAAGAGGAATAGGACGGAAGACTCAAATATACATTTGATCCAACAGCAATAATCATGTGCTTGAGCATTCTCTGCGATTCGAAACACCACAAACAATTATCCAAGCTTTTTGTTTTTCTTTGATGCTCTTTAATCGCTTGTGCACGATCTCGGGCATCTTGTTTAGCATCCGCACCTTCGTAGGTAATATTCTGTTCAAAGAGTTCGTCCATATCTTGATTCTGAAATAAGAACAACATTTTTTAATTGAAAGTCTAACCTAATTTCTACTGTCCCTACAAATTTTACGTAAAAAAACTTAATTTACCTTTGATGCGAGTTTAACAAACATTTCGTCATCCTCCTTCGACGATTTTCCTTTCTCCTGTTGGAACTGAAATCATTAATTTATTATTAATATATTTTTATTAATTTTATTTAATATTATTCATGACTTATATTTTTAGAAAGCTTACCATTTCACTCAACGAATATTTATCGTCGTCTGCAAAGTATCGAACTCTTTCTCCACCAGAGTGGGTTGGCATCATTTTCTTTTTCCTTCGGTCTTTACTTGAATCAGAAGATTCTGCTCTCGACTCCAAGGGTCTCGTTACACCTGAAATTAAATTAAAAAATTAATTTCGAAACCAGGGTGTCTACTCAATTGCTGGAAAAAAATTCCCTGACATTTTCATGTTTTTTCTGGATCTAATTTTTCATAGTACGAACACATTAAAATATTTCGCATTTTTTAAAACAATCGACTCAAAATATGTATACAGTTTCGCGAGTTTATTATAAATAATTTTTTTTTCAGTTTCTAGGGATTCAAGCTTTGAACAAAATTATATTACAAGATATTCTTAAATATATTAGCACAATTGAATAATTAAATAATACTAAAAACATAATTAATCATTTCTTGAATATGTCTCTACAGTCCATGAATTTAAATAAGAATTCAAACAAATGTTTACTTTATCTTCTTATCCTTGAAATTGAGTACGTTTTTAGGTAAAATTAATGTGGGTCCTATATCAATTGTAGTATAAACCGCTTCAAATTCCTAACATTTCAAGTAAAAATATCGTATTTTCAAAAAGATAGCTGATTTTTTAACCAAATATGTAGTTGAACTTTCAACTAAAAACATTAATTATCCAACAAAAAAGACGATCTTTTCAAAAAAAATACATGAATTTTCAACTAAAACTAATTATTAATCTTCAACGGGAATAGTTGAATTTTAAACAAAAAAAGATGAATTTCGAACTAAAATGATAAATCTTTAACTAGAAAAATTGAATTTTCGACAAAAAAAAAAAAAAATTTCAATCAAGAAGATTAATATCTATCAAAAAAGATCAATTTTCAACCAAGAAGATTAATCTCTACCAAAAAATTTGAATTTTCAATTAAAAAATATATTATTCCAATCGAAAATTGAATAGTTAAATTTTTAGTCAAAACGTCAATGTTTAACTAAAGTAATATATTGAGTCAACAAAAAAAGAAAAATTAATCTTCAAAAAAATAGTTACATTTTCAAATAAAGTGATAAATTTTCAACAAAAACGATGAATCTTCTCCTGGAATATTTGAATTTTAACATGGAATGATGAATCTTTAACTAGAATAATTGAATTTTCAAGCTAAAAGATGAATTTTCAAACAAGCTAAAAGATAAATTTTCAACCGAAAATATTAATTTCTACAAAAAAAAGAAAGAAAGATTTCTCAACTAGAAAAAAAAAACTTGATGTTCAACGAAAGAGATGAATTTTCAATTAAAATAATGGAATATTGAATCAAAATAGTTACATTTTCAGTTTAAAAAAAAAATATATATATTTATAAAAAAATAGTTACATTTTCAAAACCAAGTGATGAATTTTCTACCTAAATGATGAATCTTGAACTGAAATAATGGAATTTTAAACCAAAATGGTTAATTTTCAACTAACATGATGAATCTTTAACTGAAATAATTGAATTTGCAACCAGAAAGATAAATTTTCAACTAAAAAAATTAATTTCTACAGAAAAAAAAAAAAAAAAAAAAAAAACGAATTTTCAATTATTAAAGATAATTTTTTAACAAAAAATAAAATAGTTAAATTTTTGGTTGAAAAAATTATTGTTCAGCCCGAGATGAATTTTGAACTAAAATGATGGAATATTTAACTGGCATAGTTAAATTTTCACTTAAAAAAATTAATTTAAAACAAAACAAAAAAATGAATTTTCACATAATGGTTAAATACAGTAATATAAAGCTACTTTTACAAATGAAGAATCATTTTTATTCAATTTCATATTGCAATTTAAACAAAATTAAGCATGCCCTCGAAAAAATTCTCTGACTTTAAGAAAATTCCCTGACATTTCCAGGTTTTTCCAGATATATAAAAATTCCCTGATAATTCCAGGTTTTCCAGGTAGAATAGACTCTCTGGAAGCATATTCAAAAGAAATTTCTGTAACACATAAATGTAAAAATTCGAAGCTACCTTTAGCGTCCGTTCGGGTAAGTATTACTTTGTCTTCTTGCGCGTTTACTTTAGTAGATTCTAATTTGCGTATGTCTCTCGCTTTCTGAAGTTTGAGTTTAAGTTCAGCAGCCAGTTCCTAAAAGAAAAAGCTCCTTGATTTTTCATTTAAAACTAACACACCTGATTTATTTATGAATACATAATTGGAAATGTTATTGTAAAAAAATATATTACTTACGTCATTGCCCATAATTTCGGCCTTGACAATTTTGGCACCTAGTTTGTTCAACTCCTCTTCTGTCGGAATGTCATAATCTTCCTCGCATTTCTTCGTTTCCATGAAAGTTTCTCTCTCTGAGTTTCTTACTTCACGAGAAGGTGGGATTTCTTTGGTAGATTCTGATTTTTCTTTAAGTCTTTCCCTCACTTCAGGTTTCTGCCAATTTTTCCGAGTATTCGAATCTCGCCGGGAAGAAGACGAAGAAGGAATATTATCCTCTCTTGGTCTTTTGAAAGCAGGTCTATCCTTTCTTTCCATTTCCCAATCATGAGGTTTTTCTCGTCTGGAATTGTAATCTCGCGATTTGGACCATTTATCATAGTTTCGTCGATCATGGTGACTTTTTGAACTGTGAATGTTGCTATTCTTTTCAGCTTTGTTTATCATCGATAAGATAGTATCTAGAGACTAAAATAAATAAACATTAAAATAATTGTAATATAGGGTGGCCGTTTTAATCGAAGAAAAATATTCCCGAATTAAATATTCTCAAAAACTCTTAACGGTCAATGAAATTAAAAAATTCGAACTCTTAAGACTAAGCATTTTTACATTTGAAGTAATAAAAACCAAACTGCAAATTAAAGCATTCAAATTGGAACGCTTGAATTTTAAAGTTTTAAAATTGAAGTTAAAAATTTTTTTATTCAAAAACTCAAAAATTTACACGTATACAATGGAAGCTATTAAAACTTTATAATTAAAACATTTTTAATTAAATGCGGTTAAGCTGTAAAATAATTTTTTTAACTTAGTTAGGAATGTTAAAAATTAAATGATTAAACTTTTTTAAATTAGAAGTTAAATTATTTTTATTTTAAATAGTATCAAATCAATAATTGTTCAATTGTTATTTATACATACAAAATTTGTTTAAAAATATTTGTAAATATTCACTTAAAATTAGTTGAAAAAAAAATTTCCCAAGAATATCAAGAGTTTTTTTATTATCTTAAAACCTTTCAAAATCTTTAAGAAACTTCAACAGTTTATTACAAAATCTACAAAAATGTACATTTTGTTTAAAATTTTTTGAACTCTTTTCCAATTTTAAATGATTTAAAACCCTTTTCAAAACTTCTAAATATCTTTTGAAATAATTCAAAGTTTTCCTAAAGAATATTTAAATCCTGAAAAAAAAAGTTAAAATGTCCTAAAATCTTCCAGATTATTTTTAGACATATTTGGAAACCTTCAAAACTTAAAAAGAATCTTTTAAAATAAAACCTAAATCATTTCAAATTTTCCCAGAAATTTTATTGTAGGTGCGAGCATTTTTTTTCTTACCGATACCGACTTAATCTTAAAACACTTCAAAATCTTTAAAAAAAAAACTTCAAAATCCTACATTTTGTTTTCAATTTTTCGAAATTTGTTACATTTTTTCAATACTTTTAAATTTGTTTTGAAATGATCCGAATTTTTTCTATATTTTGTTTGAAATATAGAAAAATAAAAGAAATAGTCTAGAAATCTTCCAGATAACCACATTCTTCTTGACAATTGTGGAAATACTTTAAAATCTTTTGAAATATTCTCTTGAAATTAGTGTAAAAAAAAAAGAATTTTCAATTCTCCTAGGAATCTTAAGAAACTTTTTTTATTCTTTTGAAACTTTTCATAATTCTTAAAAAGCTTCTGATTTTTTTGTTCAAAATCTGCAGAAATCTACATTTTGTTTTATATTATTTCAAATCATTTTAAGTTTTGAATTAATTTTGAATCCTTTCAAAACTACTAAGTATCTCTTCAACCTAATAGAATTTGCCCTAAATTAATAAATGCTTTCTATTTAAAACAATTCAGTTTTAAATAGTTTGGTTTTGAATATTTGATTGATATAATTGTTCTTTTTCTAAATAAATAAATTTCAAATTGAGTGGGTTAAAATGAAATACTTTAGACCGAAACAATATTTGAATACAAATTAAAATTTAATAAAAGCGTTTAATTGCGAATCTATTAATTTAAAGTTATTTTGAAACTAAGAATAGTTTATAAAATTTCAATCGCACATTTACATTTGCTTAACTTTCGAATTGAAATAGTTCAATTATTAACGTTAAAATTGGTAAATTCTCTATTTTTGAGCGGATCCGGAATCATAGTCTTGTAAAATCAAATATTGTTCACTTTTTAATACTTAAAGTACAGTTCAATTTTAAACATCAATAATTAATTAATATTGACAGTTGATCAACTAAAGACTTTTTTTATCAAAAACTGTCAATTTTAAATGCTTTAAATTTTGTACTGTTTAAGTCTTCGAAACTGAATTTATAATTCTTTAAATTACAAATGTACGCTTAAAACGAAGATCTAAAATGGACATTTTTTAAAGCCAAGGATTTTCAAATTGTAAACTGAATTATATCATAATTGCAAAAGCTAACAATTAAACCTAACCTTAAAAAGAGATGAAATCGAACTTATTTTAAATTTGAAAATAATTTCTTAAAAACGAGAAAAGACAGAAAAATTACTTTAAATTGCATTATATCATCACTTGATAGGAAATTTGTGATATTTCAAGTGATTGAGTAGATTTTTCTTCTAAAAATTTGTAAAATTCCCGGTCAATATATGAATTCACTGCCAATTCCCGGTTTCCCGGTACAGCGTCCACCCTGTAATAATTCAGGGAACAATTTCAAAGCGGAAACTGTAAGTAAAAATTATTGTATATTTACCCCGAATGTTTCGGCGGCAACTTGCTCGAGAGGAATTCCTTCTTCTTCGGCCTTTTCTTTCATTCTTTGGAGCTTTTTTTTCAACCAGTTTACGTCCATCGATTGAGTGGCAGGTTTTTTTACTTCTTGGTTCTCAGGCAAACCAGTACCTCCATTTTTCCAATGGGGATTTAATTCCCTTTCGCTCTGGCCAAGATTATCCAAGATATATTTCTCTTCCTCGCTCCTCTTCGATTTTGAGTCTTTTGCCTTCTTCCTTTCGTCTGAAATGGTTGGGAATATGCCGGGAAGAGTCATCCACTCCTCTCTTTCGAGAGGTTTTTGGAACGAAGCTTTTGATGGTTGTGAATTACTGGAAGGTTGCTCGATTACTTTTTCGACCCACTGATTATCGTCGCTGTCACTCGAAGTCTGTTGATTTAAAAAAAAAAAAATGTTAAATAGGTCTCACATACCGTTCAGCTGTGGTCCCTAAAGTCACCTATTTTCAAAATTGTATCCCTATAGCAAACCTAGTTTCAATCAATAGCCTACATTGTTTAAATTTTTAATAAATCTTTTACCTGCGGGGAAAAATAATTTTTAATGCAAAATAAAAACTACGAACAACAATTTATTTATATAATTTTTGAAAATTTCAGATATGTCAAATGAAAATTTCAACAAAAAAGTTAATCTTCAACCTAATAGTTGAATTCACAAACAAAAAAGATAAATTCTCAACGAAAAATGTAATAGTTGAAATTTCAATCTAAAAAGAGTTATTTTAAGTTAAAAACAGTTGAATCCTCAACCAAGAACGACTCATTTTTAACCAGTTGTATTTTTAACCATGAAAAATTTATAATTATCCAAAAGAGATGAATTTTCTACAAAACAGTTTTAATTTTTAACCCAAAAATATAATTGTTCAAGAAAAAATGCAATAGTTGATATTTTAGTCTAAAAAGCTTATCATTTTAAATAAAAAAGTTGCATTCATAAAAAAAATTCAACAAAAATAGTTGAATCCTCAACCAAAAAGATGAATTTTCAACCAAGAAGATTAATTTTCTGCCAAAAAAGACTTTTAATTTTAAACCCAACAGTTGCCATTTTAATTTAAAAAATATCAAAATTCTACCAAAAGAAATGAATTGTCAAACCAAAAAGACGAAATTTTAACCAAAAAAGATTTTTTAGTTAAGAAAGGAAAAAAGTTATATGTAAATTATAATTTCAAGGGAAAAATAATTTTGAATGAAACATAAAAATTTCGAATAAATATTTATGTTTCAAGTTTCTTTGTTATATTATATAAATACAATTTTCTCAGGTTTCTCGAGAACATTCTAAAAGATTTTTGATGTTTTCAGATATGTCGAAAAATTATATAGAAAATTTATCATTGATTTATATATTTTACAGGATCTTACAAAATTTTAGAAAAAATTTGAGTTAGTTTAAAAGTATTTTAAATCTCTTCAAAACTTCTAAAATTCCTAAATAATTTTTAAACTTAATCGATTTATTCCAAAAATTGTCTTTAATTCTTCCAGATTCGTTTTTGATAATTTTGGAAATCTTTATTAATGTTTTAAAATATTCTTATATTGGTTTTAAATTAATTTTTCAAAATAAAGAATCACTTTAAATGTTCCCAGGAATCTTAAAAAAAATGTATTGTTACATTGAAACCTTTCAAAATCTTTAAAACAATTCATAATTTGATTTCGAAATCTTCAAAAATCTACATTTTGTTTTAAGTTTTTAAAATTATTTTCAAATTTTAAATTATTTTTGACTTTTTTTTAAACTTCTAAATATCTTTTGAAATGATTCGAATTTTTGCTAAAATTTCGAAAAATTCTGCATAATAGAAAAAATTTCCTTCAACTCCTCCAGATTCTTTTTTGAAATTTTCAAGAATCTTTTAGAATGTTTTGAAATCTTTTTAAATATTCTCTTCAAATAAATTTTGTAAAATAAAAAAACATTAAAAATTTTCCCAGAAATCTTAAAAAAACTTTTTGTTTTCTTGAAACCTTTCAAAATTCTTAAAAAGCTTCTAAATTTGTTGTTATAAATCTTTAAAAATCCACATTTCAATTTATAAAATTGTAATCATGCAAAATCGAAATTTTTTGCTTTGAATTCTACATTTTTTTTAAATTTGAAGAAATCATTTTAAATGTTTCAAAATACTTTAAAATATTTTCTTAAAATTAATTTTTCAAAATAAAAAAATCAATAAATTTTTCCCTGGAATATTTTTAAAATATTATTTTAGAACCTTTCAAATTCCTTAAAAAGCTTTAAAATTTTATTTAAAAACCTTCCAAAATTTACATTTTGTTAACAAATTTTTGAAACCTTTGCAAATTTTAAATTATTTTAAAATCTTTTAAAAACTTCTAAACTTTCGAAATATCTTTTGAAATAATTCAAAATTTTCCTGAACAATATTTAAATCATGAAAAATGAAAAAATGTCCTAAAATCTTCCAGATTCTTACTCTTCGTAAATTGAGATATTTTAAATTTTTGTCCATAATTTCATTTTTCTCGTCTCTTTGAAAGTTTGAAAATGTTTACAAATTATAGTGTGGTAGCAAAATCTTAAGTACAGAATTATTTGCCAATATTAAATAACAATTGCAATTTAAATGTTCTCTTTTATCAATAATGTTTATAAAAATTCAGAAACAAATTTTATCATCAAATAAAATTATTATTTGAAAATGAGATAAATAAATGTGATGATAAATTGATGGTGCAGAAAATTCTTAATTTTTATTAATAGATAAAAACATATAACCTTTTTTTAAATTTAAACTTTCTCTTTTAGAAATAAATGATTAGAATTAAAATTCTTCATTTGGAAATTGCGATTTACAAATTTTCAGAAAATTCAAAAGAACAAACTGAAAACAGGCACTTAACATTATATTCACGCAGTATGCGCTATATGTAGAATATTGAATTGAAAAAATGTAAATAAATTTGTTTGGTCTAAATTTAAATCGTTTCAAATTGTAAAACTTAAGTAGTTTGACCTTTTTTCCAGTATCTTCTTAAAGATTTCTAAAAAGCACTTCATTTTGGGGTTATTGGGCGCATAAGCTTGTCATCTTTCATATTATTTTGAGGAAAAAAATTACTTTATGGATTATCAAACATAGCATATATTTTCTGCAAATTTATACAAAAATATATATTTTGACAGCATATGTTTTGAACAGCCCCTCAATGCTTATTCAAAATGGTATGAGTTCAAATTGGGTCTTAACATTTTGGCAATTTGAAGCTTAAAGCGACAAAAACTTAATAATTTGAAATTGCAATTAAAAATGTTTAAAATTAAACAATTTTGAATTCAAAAACGTAAGAAATTAAATAATTTTAGATTTAAATGTTTGATGTTAATAATCAAGTTTAGCTGAAGACATCCAAACATTAGAAATTTTTTATTGAAACTAAAAACTGACATTCGTGATAAAAAGAAAGACCCAGAATTAGTGCAGGTTTCAAAATACATGCAAAAAACATGCCTAAAATCACCAAATAAATATATTGACTTGTATATTGATGAATGACTTGACTGCGCGTTAGCAAAATGTGAATAAAAAATGCTTATTATTATACTTATTATATTTTCGTGTATTCCAATTTTTTACAACGTTTTTGTAGGTCCGAAAAGTTACTTTAAATTTGGACAGATCTTCATATGTATTGTTACTTTTGGCGTCAAAATGTTTCCCGAATTTTAGAAGAATTAAAAAAATATATTTAAAGGTCTCAAGCCCATTTTTTTCCAAAATTGCCAATTTTATTTCAATTACCGGTGTTAATCAATTATTTTACTTTGGAAGCAACATTATCAACGGCAAATGAAATAAAATACGAAATTTTCTGCAAAAAGGGGCTTGAGACCTATACATTTTTTTTTTTTTTTTTTTTTTTTTTTTTTAATTCTGCCAAATTTCAAAGGACATTTTGACACTAGATGGAACAATTTTTAGGGGGACATTTTAGAAAAAAATACAGCCTTTTTTGGACAACTCTGATGTATATTGATCCATAAAATCGATTATCCAATATTTGACAGACCACTGTTTTAACAGGAAGTTTGAAAACCCCTTCCAAAATGAATAGATAATTTTTTCAGTTATTTGAGGCCTTTCTGTGGATAAACATTAGGGTGGATCGAAAAAAATTGGTTTTAGAAATCGCAAACAATACCACGCCTAAAAGTTGCGCCCGAACAAAATAGGTTTAAAAATTATTATCTGCAAAGTTTACATTTTTTTTAATTTCCATTTTTTTTAAAAACATTTTTGAGGGTGTCTAGAGTCTTCTTAAATTTGACAGATTTTAGGATACTATTTTGCACGAGATAATTATGTTTTAATATACTCCTGTAATTACCTTGTATTTTTTGCGCTCATGATAACATAAAAAAAAAATTGTTCGCACTTGAGGGCTTTCTTGGGATCCATATTGGATGAAATCTTTATTATTTCCAGTTTTGATCCTCCATACATATTGAATTTTTCGAGAGTTCATTTTAATCTCAAGAAAGTCCATAAGTGTCGGAAATTTTTTTTTTTTAAGTTTTCATAGGTGCACAAAATAAAAGTTAATTATAGGGGAACATTAAAACATAATTTTCTCGTGCAGAATAGTATCCTTAATCGGGGAAAAATTGCAAAGACTTTAATCATCCCCAAAACTGTAAAAAAATTGAAATTACAAACAAAAATTTTAAACACTGTAGATAAGTCCCAATGCACTACTTTTAGACATGGTATTATTTTAATATACCCTAGAGAAAAATGTCTTTAATGCTTGAGAACGTTTTACTGTTAGAATATGTTAGAAAAAGTTGACATGCCTAAGTAATCAAAACTGGAACAACGGCACGTTTTTCTCAAAGTCATTTTCTCGTATATTTAAAAATGATCTTTTTCTACTTTTGTCTAAAAAATTTGTTGACTACCTTAAATCTTTTTACTGGTAGAAATACAGTAGAAAAAAGTCAACAAAAGCCGAAATAATTAGAAAGAGATAACAAATAAAAAAGGATCATTTTCAAATTATGCTGTTTATCTATTTTTCATTATCTCAGCTTTTCTTAATTTTTTCTACTGTATGTTGATCAGTAGATTATCTTGATCAAATTACAGGATTTTTCAAAGGTAGCTCAAATATTAATTTAAAAAACAGAAAAATGAGTAGTATGTATCCCATAGAGACTATGAGGCCTGCAAGAAAACTAGGGTAGAATTCTTGAATTTCCTACTTCCAAGATTTTTCAGGATCAACAATAAATAATGAGTATTAAATCTGTAGAAATCTGTAGAATCATTAAAATGTGAGACACTTTTTGAATAAAACTCTTACATCATCAGAACTGGATTCTCGGTGCTTTCTTTTCTTTTTCTTTGATTTTTTCTCTCGCTTCTCTTTCTTCATTTTCTTCTTCTTCGACTTTGATTTCGATTTTGACTTTTCTTCAACTGACGAGGACGAATGATATTTATCAGCCTTTATCCTAACTTTATCTGAAGTTGATTGATTTAGTTCCTGAAAAAATAGAATTTTTTTTTATATGAGCAAAAGTGAAGTCAGAGTAAGGTGAACGAGAGAAATGACAACTGCTTCAGACTTCCCAGCACAAAATAGTGGTCCTCTTTTAAAATGTGGTAAACATGAAAGTTGTTTTTTTATAAACATATATTTGGTTGATTATTTTTAGTATTATAATTAGTAAATAATTCTTAGATATAATTTGTCATGTATTTGGTATTAGTGAAGAATTAATAATTAATTATTAAAGAGTAATTACAAAAAAAACTATTTTAATCTTTTATTATGACATTTTGATTATAATTGCAAGTGTTTATAACACAGTTAATGTAAAATTCACTCTTTAATAATTAATAAATAATTAATCGCTAATACCACAGAAAATAAAATCAATATCTAGATTTTTTGTCCTAAATCTTTACAAGATTTAAATTACTTCTTAATATTTTTAAAACTTACTTCCTATAATTTTTAATTTAAAAAAATTTTTGTTAAAATTTGCTTTTCTTTAATTATAATGTGTCCCCTAAGGGTTTACTTGACTTCCATTTCTTACAATCCTTCCGTATACATATTTTTAAAAATCTTATCCTTACTATTTACAGTTATATACACCTGTTTACAGAAAATCTTACATCTCGATCGTTATTTCTTTTTTTGACGATAGCGCAATTTAAGACGTGTTAGCGAACGAGTGAGCGACTAATCGAAAGCGAGAGTGCAAGAGAGAGAGAGAGAGAGCGCACGATAACGCAAACGCATCTTAAGCTACTTATGATATACTTTAAAATCTTTTACATTCTTTTTCGAAATTTTAGGAATTTGTCTGAAATTCTCCCACGAATATTAAGAAAATTTTGGTATTTCCTTGAACCCTTTTAAAATTCTTAAAACGCTTCTAAATTTTCCTCCAAAATCTTTAAAGCCGCGCATTTTGTTTAAAAGTTTTTTAAATCTTTAAAAAATTTCAATTATTAAAAAGACGAATTTTCAATAAAGTAGTTGAATTTTCAAATAAAGAGATGAATCATTAACTAAAACGATGAATCTTTAGCCAAAAAAATGAATTTTCAAGAAAGTAGTTCAACTTCTAAACAATTAGTTGAATTTTCAACAACAAAAAATTAATTTTTATCAAAAAATACAATATTCGATATTTCAATTAAAAAAGGTTTAAATTTTAATTTTAAAAAGTTGAATTCATCCAAAATGACGAATTTTCGCAAAAATAGTTGAATTTTTAACCAAAAAATTGAATCTAAAACAAAATAATTTTCAACGAACTACAATTGAATTTTCTACCAAAAAGATCAATTTTCAACCAGAAACATTAATTTTCTACCAAAAAAGACGAATTTTAAATAAAATACATGAGTTTTCAACTAGAAAATATCTATATTCAACAAAAAATGACCTAGAAAAGGCATTTGACAAGGTAAATAGAAGTAAATTTTGGGAAGTCCTTAAAGAGTACGGAGTCCATGGATGGCTCCTACCAGCAATACAAACAATATATGCAAGCCATGACAAGATTGTCATGGCAGAATCAATCGAGGACTTGTAAAGAATGTTGAATAAACTTAATAAAAGCATGAAGAATATGGGCCTCAAAATTAACGTAAATAAAACAAAGGTAATGGTGTTCGAAGGAAAAAGTGAGAAAACAATATGCAACATTGTCCTGAATGATGAGAGATTAGAGCAAGTTGACAAATACGTATATCTGGGTAGCCTATTCACTAGCGACGGAAAAATAGATGGCTACTTTACCACCGAGCAATTCACGCCTACCCCGAAAGGGAAACGGCTTAATGATATAATAATAATAATAATAATGTAAATTTTGATGCTAAGACCTTCAATTTGAGCCATCTTTGATGAAAGTTGGATAATTTTTAGGGTATGATAAACCCTGCATAAAAAAGGGCGATCACTATTGATATATATGATGATGCTTTCTATTTTTTGAATTAAGCGACTTCAAGAACACAAAATAAAATCCTTTCTTATTCTACAATCCAAGAATCGGAATTCTTGTTCCCTACTGCATCTAAAACACTTTGTCGGCTTCTGTGATTCCCTTCAAGGACTTCATCGCTGTTCTCTTGTTCCGGCCTGGCAGCGACCATATATACCTTCTTCCTTTAACAAACCCTTGAATAATTCTAACGAAAATGAAACAAACGAACGACTTGTGCAAGTCTGGCGTTGCGCCATAAGCTTTAATAAAATAGATAAGATGTTAATTAAAATGGCTGCAGGTGTCGCATCGCATCGCTTCGGTACACTTTTCCCTCTTGTAACTGTTGTACATACATAACAAAAAAATGTGCAAATTCCACATTTATGATGAACGGTGAAGAAAATAATCTCTGTAATGTATTTAGAAGTATCTTATAATCAAAAGATTCCTGTTACCGACATTTTCCAACACTTGAAGCATTCGAGAGGGTTCGTTTTCATGCTAAAACTTCACTTAATACCTGGCAGAGTAGGACGAAACGCGCTTTGTTCATTAACAAATTTCTATAATCTGAAGTTTTTGTTTATAATTTGAAAGAGGACAATGGTAATCAATTTTGCAACTTGCTTTTGCCTATGCATATATTGCTTTACGAAAAGCATGGAAAAAATTATATTTTTTGGAAAAAAATTGTTTACTCTTCAACAAGTGATTAGCTACATCGCAAATATTCCTAGATCAACGCAAGGAGACTCGCAGAATACAAATAACTTGTTTGATAACCATTTCATTATTATAAACAAATTAGGTGACCAAATTATGAAATCTCATAATTTATAGTGGAAAAGTTGTTCTCTTTACTAAAAATGTTTTATATTATTATTATTATTAAAAATTTATCTAATCATCATTTCGATACAAAATTTCATAAACAAATAGAAAATTGTGAATTTCTTATAATATAATAAGTTTTGTCTCTTTTATACTACATTTAACTTTTTAAAGTGTTTTGTCATTGTTGTCAATTTATGATAATTACTTTTATCTGATAAATAATCAATTCTATATAGAATCTTTCAATACTGAATATTGAGAAGCTTTAAAATCGGAGGAAATAGAAAATTAAAAAAAAAAGGTCAAGAATTATATGTCTTAAAAAAGGAGGGTATAATTGTATTATGTTTTGTACATACATCAAAATACTGTCAACAGTTTTTATTCAATGATAATGATATTTATTAATATGGATTTATTATTAATTAGGACCAGTACTTTAGGTCTTACAAAGCAGAATCCCAAGTAGTACAAGAGAGAAACAAACTTGTTGTAATGTGACAACAATTTCATAATTTAATTTTTTTATGAAAATTGGTTGTAAAAATCATTAATAATAATTTTTTACTTATTTTTGTGACTAATTGAAATTCTAAAGCACTATTCAGCAGCTTTAGTGCAAATACTTATTTTTTATACGCTACAATGGAAAAATGTGGAATTTATTTATTTCAGTTCATTTAAAAATCTTAATTGTTATATGGATAAGAATCAAAACGTTGGAATTATTCGATTATAAGTTGAATAGAAAAAAGTATTTCAGACCAACATAGAACATTTTTGTGTGTTTATATTAATTACAATACGCGTGGAAATAGTTATTAGCGAAATGTAGAAGTACACACTTATTTTATAATTATAATTTTTTTGGTAGTGAATAATAATCTATTGTTATAAACCGTTTACGATATTTTGTAAATCAAAATAACAATTAGATCTACTTCTCGAGACTTGAAATATGAAAACTATAATTTTATTATTACTATTCTGTATCACTCAACTGAATAAACAAATAATTCTCAGACTGAAATTTTTATTTTTGCGCCCTTAATTTGTATGTTATATATTTTTTCTTTTTTATAAACGTAACGCCCTACTTATCCTAATAATGCTCATTTTCGGCATATTTTGCTTTAGAACTTATTTATGTACATTAATTTGAATAAAACACCAATTATTCATATTTGTATGTTTATTTAATAAGATTCATTATAATAGAACAAAAATATTACAGTAAATTTAGTTAAAGTCTTTTTCAATTCAAAAACAAGGGGAATATCGATTTTTTCCGTTTTGTAACTAACTTCATTCATTTCAAAATATTTTCAGCCTAGATCATCTTTTTAATCAAGTGTTTCACCGGTAAGCAGTACATGTTCTTATTAATATTTTCTTCATAAACTCAACTCCAAAATATTTATGCTTCTTCTAATAATAAACCCGTGTTACCGAATGGCACGCATTTTAGTACGACCTTCTATGGAGTTATAAATCGGTTATTTGGGTCAAACAAAGAGACTCTAAATGTAATTAAATTTTCACTTCTTGAAGTAATTTCAATAAACTTCAATTATTAATCAATTCAAATATAGAAATTAAGCTTTCAATCCATCAAATTAATGAAGAACTGTTTTTTAAGATATAACGCGATTAATTTGAAAAAGGTAGTGAGGGACGCGTCAGCGAATGATATTTACGTATATTTAATCGAATTTGTTTTGATACGAAGTAAATTTCAAATAATTAAGCCATTGTCTATAGTTAAACTACCTAAGTCAACTTAGGTGGATTTTTGAGGGAAAAGCCTAATTGTTACATAGGATATTATTAGAGAAAATAATAAAGGTTATTGATGATTTTCTATAGAAGTTCATGACGAAGAATCATTTTTTACAATAACTTAAACCATAAATAACACAGAAAAATCAAAAGATTTTATTATCTTAAAAAATTGAATTGAAATTTTGTTATAAAGAAAAGATTCAGAACTTTCCGCGCATAATATTTGATAATCTGTTCAGTTAATTTAAATAATTATTTGAAGATGGTAATTTTATATTGAGTCCGAGAGTTTTACATAATAATTACAAATTTTGAAATTTCGAAATTTGATGATTCGTTCGAGCAAATGTTTTTTTAAGAACGTTCTTGAAGAGTAAGAAATGTATTTCTGAAAAAGGTAATTTTTTCTATACTTCGCGTAAGGATATGTGACCGTCCGCGAAGAAAGGGACCTAACGCGCAGTAGCTTCATTTTACAAGAGGAGCGATTTAAGATACGGTCCAACACAGGAATTCCATAAGAGGGCCTCACTTTGCTGTTTAATAACAATTTGAATTTTTCTGATACCTATCTACCCTTCACCTATATACCCATCCACACATCACTACTTTCCAACGAGCAATTCATGCCTACCCCGAAAGGGAAACGGTTTAATGATATAGTAATAATGATAATAATATATAATTTTTCCGACTGGGTCAGTAGTAAACTATTCATATAGCCAACCTAAAGTCTAAAAACACATTCCAGCGGCGGTCTGACAGTAGCGTGACTCACGTCACTTGGCGTTCGGTTTGAATCTAAAATGCGCTCCTGTTTATGCCTCGATCTTCTCCGATTCGCAGAGGGATGGAATTACATATGACTCGGCTTGTGTCATGCTCAAAGTCACGATATGCGGTTTTGTGTATTGATCATTCCTACCGAAGAAGCTGTTATTCCATCGCTACAATAGTGGCGTTTCAAGTACGATCCGATAGGTGAGAGTGGACGCCGAATCCGATTGGCTGGCTGCTTCGACAATTGCGTGACCGCAACCACTTCGTACCGAGTCTAATGCTCTCCCATTAGTGCTGACTACGGTTCTTCCAATCCCCGAGGTTGAAATTACGGGCGCATCGGGTTCAAATGGACACCGACAATCCCTCTCGAGTTCGTTTCACGGATGATCAAGCCGACGAACGAGCAATTATGTCGTTTCGTTCATTACGTCATTGCACCATCTTTCTCTCTCTGTCTCTCTCTCCTCTCTATTGCACGTTGTATCACTCAATGCATAATATTCCAAGCATCACTATGCATTTATTTTAAGAATGGCTTTCAATATTTCAGAGTATTTTGAACCCAAATCGAATTATCTAAAGTGAAAAGCTCCAAAAGTGTAGTCAGTTTAGAAAATCAGGTACTTAGTAGTGCAGTCTGTTACACATTTGGAATGGACGCAAACTTTGAGCTTCATGCTTCAACTTTCCACTACATTAGAATGTTTCCGAACATCCACAGAGTGGTCGGAAAACTTTATTTTCAAAATTCCTGACTTTTCCCTGACTAATTTTTAATTTTCTCCAACTGTTAATATTCAAAGACTAGCATTCTAATCTTGTAACATTTTTATAGTAAAATCTTTTATAAACGGAATAAAACAATAAAATTTCAGATGAAAATTTAAATGTTCAAATTTATTGAAGAATTTCAACCGAAAAAGATAACGTTTTTACTATAAAAGATGAATTTTTAATGAAACAGTTGCATTTTCAACCTATAAAGATGAACTCTCAACTAAAAAGGTGAATTTTCAAACAAGAAGTTTAATTTTCTACCAAAAAAGGCAAATTTTCAACAAAATACACGAACTGTTAACAAAAACGAATGAGTTTTGAATAATCTAGTTGAATTCTTAACCAAAAATTTTAATTTTAAACCTATAAAGATGAATTATCAACCGTAAAAACAATTTTTTAACTTATAAAAATTACTTATTATCCGAAAAAATGAATTTCCAATCAAAAAGATTCATTTTTTAACAAAATACATGAATTTTCAAACAAATAGTTGAATTTTCAACTGAAAAGTCAATTTCCAACCAAACAGTTGCATTTTAAACCAAAAAAAAGAACGCTGCAACAGAGAAGATTAATTTTGTACTAAAATGATTTAATTTTCAACCCAGAAAGAAAAATTTTCAACCAAAAAAGATGATTTTTGAACAATCTAGCTAAATTCTTAAGCTAATAGTTAAATTGTCAATCTACAAAGATGAATCATCAATAAAAAATTTAATCCCTGACCAATTTTTCATTTTCCCCCTGATCATTAATATTCAAAGATCAAAATTTTTATCTTGTAACATATTAAACATGGAATCTTTAATAAACAGAATAAAACAATTACGAATTACAATTTTCAAATTTTTAATTTATTATCATTGACAGTTATTTAGAGTGCCTCTTACAGAAATTCCCTGACTTTTGCCAAACTTTCCTTGACCAATAAAATTCCCGGATTTTTCCCTGATTTCCAAGTTTTTTCTGACCTATGGCCAAACTACATCCAAATGTGGACCCGGAGAGAATTCTTACAGCGCTCTTTCATATTTTTATCTTCAGATCTTCATGTATGTTCTTTTTTAAATTGCGGTGACATTGTTGTTTAAACCTGCATGGCTGATGTTGGTGCTTTACTTCAAGAAGTTGTAGTTTTATAGAAAAATTCATTGGGACTTTCAAGATATATAAGATTAAAGTTAATACAGCTCTATAAAGCGGTTTTCATAAAGTAGGCCAAGTTCTGTTGTATACATAAAGAGTTTTCTTTTAAACTTGACGCAGAAAAAAGCATAAAAGAAAGAGGCTTCACATGGGAGCGTGTGAAATAAACTTTTCCAACGGAATCCCCTGAACTCAAGATCTTGAGCTTGAAATAAGGGCAAGGAACTCTTGGGGTGGGAAAGGGTGATAAAGGCGCAGACTTTACACTTTTTTCTAGACGTGCTCTGAATATGAAATTTCCTTGCAAAAGTGCACAAAAGTAGGCGGAAAAGGGAAAGGTTAATAAGCGATGCTAGATTTAGGTTGGTAAGTTTTCAACCCTCAGGGCTTCAAATATAAAAAGTATTAAATACCTAGATTTACCAAATCTGCAGGCTTTCAATTTTTAATGTTATAAGTTAGAATTAGTATATTCTAATTGAGTGCAGCTCCAAAATTACCTAACGTTTATATTAAATATTATAAGGTTAGTGATAGTTATAAATATGTGACTTTCTTAATTAAATAAGAAACTTTAGAATGAACGGAAATTTCTATAACTTTATTCATCTTTTGATTGTAGAATAATACTTTTAGAAGTTAGAGAGATTAATAACTTTCGTATGTACATTTTACAAGGCAGACGACTGAAACAATAAAAACGGAAACAAAAGAGCAACGTTTCCTCGCGAACAAAGGAAGATTTCTATTCAAAGGAGAGTATAATCGATTGTTTAAATTAATTCTTTCTTTATTTTTAAGAATATTAAATAATTAATTAAATAAAGAGCTATATCTTTGTATTTTAACCATTTTCAATGAATATTAATGAAACCATCAAAATTAAACATTAAAACCTGTTCAATTTTGAACATATAACTCAGAATAGTCGAGTTCTCAAATACTTGAATGTTTTGTATAATTGTTAGATTGGAAATTTTTCAACTCTAAAATCGCGACGCTTTTAAATTCAAACTGATAAACTTTTAGCATTGAATTTTAATCAGTTCAATTCTATGTATTTTTAAATAATAATCTTTACATATTTAATACGTTCATTCAAAATTGTTTCCTTTCACTATGCTTGACAATTTTGTACATCAAAGTCTGAATATTACGTCTATCTGCTTTGAATTTAAAATGGTCATATTTCATAATCAATTTCAATTTTTAAAAGTTTGAGAAATAAACAGTTTTAAATAGGATGTTCGAACTTGAACACTTTGAAACTGAAATCCCACAAAAATGGAAATTTATTATAAAATATAACTATTTTGAATGTAACGCACTCAGGCTATAATAGTTTAAATCATAATATTAAAATCCTTTTTAAATATTAAATAAAGACTTAATCTCGTATCGCCAGCAGTAACCATATGCGACTGCAATAGGTTAATATTCAAAATTATTTAATTGAAAATGGAAGCTATTCAATTTTAAAGTTAAATTTATTTTTAAAAATTAATCTAGGAAAAAAATTCTAAAAATATCTTGACAATTGAGAAAGATACTTTGGAGACCTACCTTTAGAATGCATCCAAAAACTTTCAAAAATGTTAATTACTTTGGAGTTATTCCAATTTTTCGAAAACATCAAAATTTGACGTTTTTCCCCATATCTTTTCATGAAATAGACATTTTTCCTTTAACTTGGGCTTATTAGACGAAGAATTTTATTACCTTTCGTGCTAATATGAGAAATGAAATTTCATTTTAATGTTATAAAATAGAAAGGCACATAAGTAGCAGCTCAAAAAACAGGCCTTTCGCCCAACCATGGTGTAAACACCATGGTATTTAAATATCATATCATGATTATTTATCGGTTTAAATTATATTTACGTTTATGAAATGTTGAAACGACATCAAAGTCTGTTTTGTAATCACACTGGAACCCGGATTTCAGTAAATTGGATGTGTGCGTTCCTAGAACTGCTGGCCCACGCAGTTTCTCCGCGCGCAGGCAATGTCAAAAATGCGTCGCCACCAGTAGCGGAGCGATAAAAGCGAGCAGTACCCACCGTGGATAATTGTATCAGCAGTTAGCATGCGCGTCAGTTCGTTTTCAGTGTTTAGCGAGGTGTCTCGATTTCGACAGTGTTCTAGTTTGAATTATTATATGTATTAGACAACAAAATGGACAAAACTAAAAAAGTATTTTTTTACTATGAAGAAAAATCCAATAGAAATGGTTTATACAGCCCTGACTGTTTACGTTCCCAACGACGAGTTTAGTGCCACGGCCACTGCGAGGCAACCCCCGAAACTGGCCTTATATTGGTATTCTTGTGTAACTGCGTCATGTTGCGTCAGTTCACTCTCAGTGTTCACACATCCCTGATGTTTAAGTTTGCAGTCCCTGGATTCAACTCTAAGGCCAGAGCCGAAACTGTTCTCAAATCCAGGTTCCAGTGTATAACTTAAATAGCTCATAGTAAGTTAAGTATAAACCAGGACTAATGTATTAAAATAATATTGGGTGGTTTGATTACTTTCATATTCATGTTATTCTAACCAAAAGAGGCGAAAATTCTAAAAGAGTTTCTAAAACTGTTAAGTTATCAGACGTAAAACGATTTGAAAGGATTATGTGGAAAATATTTTGACTCCGGGTGCTGACTGGCGTGACATACGCTTGGACTTAAGGAAATGTACCAGGTGTAACTACCTATATTATCGAATTTCTTTAAACATAACCAAGTCCACTTTATATCAGATTATCGGGTTCGAAATTTGTAAAATTAAATAAAAGGCATTAAAAAAGATTACTCTGGTCCTAATTTTTTATAATCACAAAAAAAAATAATTTCCAAAAATAATTTTTGATTATTATAAACATTTAGGACGAAATAATTCCTCTGGTATCTTTCATATAATTTTCCAAACTTTCATCTCGCTAACGCATTTCTGTGAACATGGGTTGGCAAAAGATATATGGTGGTAAGAGGCCGTCCATGGACTACATTACTACTTATGAGCCATTTTTGACACCCCACCTCTCTAGTTAAAGAACGTAGTTTTGTTTTCACCCCAACCCCCTGAAAGTAACATTAGCCGTTGAATTAATATGGAGTTCATGTTTATTCTACGTTTCTTTTTGCGTTTCTATTGAGTTCAATTGCCCAAAATGCTCTCAAAACAGGGGAATAATGGTGACTTTTCACGAAAATAGGGAAATAAGCGGGGAATAAATTCATTCAAATAGAATTAATACAGATGCCATATTGAATTTTATATTGAACTTTTTAAATTCCTAAGACCTTAAGTCGAAATGAATTGCATTTTCCACAAAAACATTGCACTTTCAACCAAAACAGAATTTCTACGAAAAAAGATGAATTTTCAACCCGAAAAAAAAGAAATTTTCAAAAAAATAGACAAATCTTTAACCAAACAGTGACTTAAAGTAGTTCAACTTTCAACCGAAAAAGATAAGTTTTCAAACAAATCATTGAATTTCCAATGAAAAAGATTAATTTTTCACCAAGATCATTAATGTTCTACTAAAATAAACGAATTATCTACAAAACAGCTGAATTTCACCCCAAAAATAGTATTTTTCAACCAAAAATATGAATTTCCAACGAAAAGTTCATTTGTAAGAAAATAGTTTAATATTATATTAAATTGTTGAATTTTGAGCTGAAAAGACGAATTTTCTACCCGGAAATATGAGTTTTCAACAAAAATGTTAATTTACAACCAAATACTTTAGTTTTGAACTAAAATGATTAATCCGCAAGCAAAAAAAGATTGTTTTACAAAGTAGTTCAACTTTAAACCAAGTAGTTTATTTTTAATTAAAAAAAAATTCTCAATGAAATATGTAATTGTTGATAATTCAACTGAAAAAGGTTTTAATTTGAAATCTAAAATAGTTCAGTTCAACATTAAATCAATTAGTTGAATTTTTAAGCAAAAAACTGATTTTTCAGTGAAGGAGATTAATTTGGTAGACGAATTTTCAACGAAATACATTAATGTTCAACCAAATAGTTTAATCTTCAACTAAAAAAGGTAGTGTGACGATGCTAGAATTTAACGAGTAACACTTAACCCAAAAGGGATTTGACTTAATGGTTTTATAATAGAAGTAATAAGAAAAAGATACATTTTCAACCAAAAATGCAATAGTTACATTTTCAATTTAAAAAAATTACTTTTCAATTTGAATTGAAACGGATTTTCAACGAAACAGTTAAATTTCCAGACAGATGAATCTTCAACCACAAAAATAAATTTTCAACAAAATATATCAATTTTCTATCAAATAGTTGAATTTGCAACTTGTAGAGGATAATTTGTCAACCAAAAAATGTAATAGTCGAATTTTCAGATAACAAAATAATTTTCAACAAAATACTTCAATTCTCACCCAAAGAGAGGAATTTTTAAAAACAATGAATTTTCAACAACGCAGTTCAACTTGCAACCAACTAGTTGAATTTTTAACCAAAAGAGAGGAATTAAAAAAAATCGGTAAATTTCCAACCAAAAAGATTAATTTTCCACGAGAAACATTAATGTTATACTAAAATAAACGAATTATATACAAAACAGTTGAATTTTTAACACAAAAATATTATTTTTCAACAAAAAAGTTAATTTTCTATAAATAGTTAAATTTTCAAATAATTAAATTAATTTGTAACCAAATAGTTGAATATTCTACCAAAATAGTTCAATTTTCAACCAAAATAAAATAAAATTTAAACCAAAAATAGTTGGATTTTCTTATTGGGTTTTATTAAATGAATTCGCAATTAAACGAAACGATGAGAAGAAGAAGTTCTTGAAAACAGGTGGAAAGAAGAATTCTTAAAAAAAGAGGAAAAGAGGGGAAAGGGGAAAAGAGTGTGAAGTCTAAATTATAAAAGTGATTTTTAAACTTATTAAATTATTATTTAACTGTAACGTTGCAGGGCTACCTTTCACAAAATTTGCATACTTTGTCAAAATTTATCATCAGGAAACATACATAGAAAAAACTAAGGTTTCAATTATGTTTCAGGGCATTTTATGTTAAACTCATTTGCGCTTCAATTATGTTTACCGGATTGATCCATGTTGAAACTGAAAAACTATTAATCACTTTCAATATTTGTTCTTTTCAATATAAACCAATTATTGTTCAATCATGTTTCAGTACGTTTTGACGCCGTGTTTTTGTTCAAAATAAAACATTTTCTTGTGTAATTAACGCTTTATAAGTTCTCAAACTTAATTCCACTGACCCCACCCCCCTGACACGAATCATAGTTTTTGGAGTGACCCCCCCCCCTCTCATAAATTGGTAATGTAGTTTATGGATGGCCGCTGAGGTAGGAATCGCATAAGTAGTGCATGGACTTGAAGACTTTAAAGTGCATTTCGTTGAACAAAGATTATTCCCTCTTCAGTTGTGAAAGAAGCTCTTAATTTGATTCACCCTTAAAGTATGAGTAATAAACTATGTTTCAAAGACCTCATAGATATTAAGACCACATGACTGGGGAAATAATATATTTACTGTATTAATTATTTTACCATCTCCTTGCAATAATGTCTAGAATTCTTAGTGGAGAAGTTAACTTCTGAAATAGACTCGAGCATCTTAAAAGGGTCTATCAAATATGGTGATTCAACCAGAAACCTGGACAATGATGAGCCTTCCAAAGTTATGATTCGAGCAAGTTTGTAGAAGGAACTCCGCCGTCTCGCATAATACTTTCCTCTGCGAGTAAAGCGCAATGCGTCGCAGTTGCACATGCTTCTCATACTGATGTTAGTGACACACACACACACACATACACACACTCATATAAATTTTCACCTACGTATATGTTTATGTATAAGTATAAATATGAGTATGAGTATAAGTGTACTAGCTCTACTCTTGCATACACATTTCTACTCATAAATCGCTACTATATCTCTGGAAGCTTCCTGTTCCCAAATGCTCCTCTCTTTATGTTTGGTGAAGGGTGTAAGGCAGCAGTTTAGTGAAAGTACAGCACAAACCCTTCTAAGCTCGAGATAGTTTTTACCTAACATACTCGTGTGTACACATAACGAGTCTTACGACATGTGCGTATACATCATGTTGTATCAAGGTAGGAGGCTGTCGCGTAAAAGTCTGAAGGTACACCCCAAGATTGTAGATTAAGCAGAGTCTCCAAGTCTCCAGTCCTGGGCTTTAGTGCGATATGCGCTTCCTTATTCAGCACTTCCCCTTGAACGCGTATACAAGACACACGACACGATACACGATATTTGATATACGATATACGATGTACGATATACACCGCATCGACGACGTATAATCCGTTATCAGAGAGCTTTTTTTATTGTTTTCCGATGTCTCGTAAAGATAATACATCTGAGGTTTATTATAACGAAGGTCTTTTAGACCGGTATCTGCCAGGGTTGAATTTTATTGTAAAAGTAAGTTAAGTCGGTAATAAAACAATTGTTGGAAAAGGTAAATTACTGATCAAAGTAGCGGGACTTTCGCTGCACTGAAAAATATTAGTTTGGTAAAGTCAACTATAGTAATGTATTTAGAACAAATGTAATTAGGAGTACCGTTTTCCCCATCATTGTGACTGTTCTTCTGTAGTAACTAGAACTACTTTCAAATGAACAATTCATATTCGTTACGATTATCGCTTCTCGTAGTCTGAACAACTGATCTATATTCGTAAGGGAGGTATGCAAAAATATAGTAATAAGAACTATTCACAATAATTGCATTAAAGAGACGAATGTGATAAATATAACTGTAAAGTAAACTGAAGTAAAGTACCTTCTAAAAACAGATGAAATAACGCAACTTGCAAGCTTAGTCAAGAGAAACTTTTTGAAACTGTTAATAGCTGCGTTATCAAGAAATAATAAAAATTATATATGCTACGAGGGTAACTTGCCATGAAAAATAGTTAGAACAACCAGTTATGCCTGCGAGCGCCTGCGAGCGCCTGCTGGAACGAGGAAAAGTAATTAAATTTACTGAAAAAAGTAGTAAAAGTAACTGAAACTTGCATTAATAGTAACTACAAAATTGTTCAAAAGCTGCAGTTATTTTGACTACACATATGTAAATTACTGCAAATAAATAAAACATTTTCATAGAGACTGAACAAGATTAATTAAAATGACATTTTCCATATGTTTTAATTCAATAAAACAGATGTATTTACTACTTTTTATAGTTTGTTTGATTATTCAATGTATAGCTGTTTTAACTATACTTGGTATGCGGGCACTCGCAGTGATATATGTACTGAAAGCTGACTAAATCATGTGTATGCTCTGCCAAACAATGAATTTTTGCTGATTCATATTTAGAGAGCGGTATTTAGAAAATGTTCACACTTATGCAAATTTTAAGACAATACCCTTAAAATTAAATAATTTGAAATATTCAATACTGAATTAAGAAGTAAAGGATTCAAGGTGAAACAATTCTAAATTTAAAAGTGTTTAAAATTTTTGATTAGAACATTCACAATAAGATTCACTGATATAAGAGCAATTTTTCAAATAACCTTATTATTTCTTGATGATTTTCTTTCTCATTTCTATCAAATAATATATTTTATTGGAGAAATGGTGCTATGAACTCTAACCTTAAAAATTTACGCAGTAAATTAAATGGCTAAAATGGAATTTTCTCTTAAATTTAAGGTTGAGAGGATTTTCATTTGTCTCAAGAGGAATCCTTTTGCAGCAAAAAGTTTCCTTGTGCGACTAACTTCACCTAATCTTGCAGCCAAATAATTCTGTTTATGTAAAATATATATTTTCATCGTACAAAATGAAACAGGCAAGAGGACGATGCTTTTGTTTCTAGACAACTTTTTCTCTGAGAGAATAAAAAGATCATTTACTTTTTCCTGAATATGCTTCAAAGTGAATTTTTCAATACATAAGATACCAAAGAATCGAACCATAAAGTTTTCACATTCTAAGATATTTCTATTTCATAAAAAACCTGAAGTCGGCCTTGTCTCACGTACGTGTAGGGTAAGTCCGACAAAATACAGCTTGTTAGAAATAATAAAATGATCAAATCATCGTTTCATTGAGATAAGCAATGCATATAAAAATATGAGATACAATAATGTGGAACTTGCAATAACAAAAAAATTGATAAATTCCACTTGTTATTAACTTTTTATAGAGCAATGAATGTTAGCCGGTCGGTCCTGCCCGTGCCTACTCTACATCCAATCTCAAATTAAAATCATTCTATGGCGAATAATTTTAACGTCAAAATTTTAAGGCCCATGGAAATTATTTTTAAGTAAAATTTTAAGAAAAATATGACAGAAATCTTTTGATAAAATTGATTTATTCGAATAATTTAGACACCCTTATACAACTGAAAGTGTTTCGAAATAAACTATTTTTAAACTCAATGTTCAAAATTATATATTTTGAAATTAAAGACGGGTTTAGAGTTGGATAATAATGTTAAATTAAGAGACTTATGGATTTGAACATTTTAATTTGAAACCTTTGAATGCTCAATGTCAGTCTTTAAATCAGGCAATCTTTAAATTACTAGGATTTGAAATTGAACAATGTTTGAACTGAAAACCTTCTCAAACGAATAGTTTTAAATCTGTTCAAATTTTGACATTTCTAAAAGGAATACCTAGAACAACAGCTTTAAGTTTAAAGAATTGAAAATTAAATATTTTTATATAAGAATCTTTGAAAATGATAGAACTTCAAACAATTTTAAAAATGGTCCGAAATTGAATTACTTCCAATTTATATTACAAAAAATGTAAAATTGTATACACGGACAAAATTTGGTTAGGAAACTTTACCAAACTTTTGAGTAAAATTGGGATATATGGACCAAAAGGAGAATCTTTGACATTATTGTAATAATTCCTGTCGTGCGAAAGGTTAAATAATATATGGGAGTTCGATAAAGTTTAATAAGACAGATTAAAGTTTACAAATGTACAGTAAAGAGTTTCAAAAGTAAACAATATTGCACGTGGTGTAATTACTAAAAACTATTCTGTCATACATTGAGGAAAAATTGAATAAAATTTCATATTAGTTAAGTAAAGTTTGCAAATGTAAAACCAAGCAAACTTTAAATTATGCAATGTTAATGATTCCCTTAAAATCGGTTATAGAATGACCGGTGAATCTTTCCAAGTAAAAAATGTATTATTTACTCGAAAGCTTGGTAAAGTTTTAAATGAATTCTAGAGAAAAAATGAGTTTGGATATGTTATTATATCCTCTAAATTTTATGACTGTTTATCCGCTTTGGAAGAGATCTTCATTTTTGCTACATTAGACTTTAGTCGACAGTTCAGTAAACCAAAAGTCGAATCGCAGTCGCCCGGAATCTCCCACCACCTCCCTAATCTTGCAGAATCTTATACAAGTATTGAGCACCTCGAAAATATTTATCATTGTTTTATTTATGAACTAGTTGTTCAATTTTTAACCCATTTATCGCCCTCGTTGGCATTTAATATCCAACCCTTAAAATACACACCTTCAAATAATTCTATTAAGGACACCTGATGGTGTCTCACTGGCCTTAGTGATAATTTCATTATTCGAAAAAAATACTTGAAAAAAAGAAAACATAGACAATCGGAAAATATCGGAAAATCCGTGGGGTCACAGTGACCCCAAGTGACCTTTAAGGGTTAATAGTGAATATTAGTTTTACAATTGCAAAATAAAATTAGAGTTTATTTGAGAAGGTTATTACAAAGTTGATTACCATGGATTGAAATTGACGCCCCTGGCATAAGCCTTGTAATATCATTTCGGTGCTTTTTACCATGTTAGTGGTTTCCCTACTAAATTTGTAGTTTTTTTCTCTCATTCAGTTGGGATGAAAAAACTATATTTCAATGAGAATAAAAAAGATTTGATCAAAAAAATTATCCTATTCCAAGAAAATCAAAATTAAAGTTCGCAGTATCACAAAAAAAAGAAAGTATATATTTTTGTTATTATATGATGAAAATTAAAAAAAATATATATCATTACAAGAAGGTTGAAAAGATTAATACTCCGTTAAAATTTAAACTAAATTTGAACTTAGATTTCATTGAATTTTGTTTTTAAATTATTTTGTCAATGAATGAGATTTCGAAAAAATCTTTTCACCGCAACTTTTACTATAGAGTGATTTTGCTAAATTTGGTAATGATAACAGAACATTCAATTTTTACTTTCAGAAATAAAAAATAAGTTTTGTTTGAAAACAATTTCTTAAACTGAAATTTTTCACATACAAAATTTGATCAACTTTTTCATCAAATGTACGTCGCTATATAATTTTTTTTAAGAATTCTTGAGGTAGAATATTTTTTGATATATAAAAAAATATTTTTTTATCCTATAGTGTAATAAAGGTTTTCGTTCAAAAATTTTCCATCCTATTTGAACCATAGTGATTTTTATTTTAAAATACCAGTTTTTGGTATAAAACGTTAATGTAACCTAAAATTGTTAATATTCGGAAATCTTGATGATTTTTTATTTAAAAGTGCTGATTTCCAATTTAAAAAAACTTACACAGCCTAAAATTTTTAATAAATTTCAAGCCTTCTTCGAAATGTTTTGATTTTTTAATATTTTCATTTCAATCCAGCGAAAAGTACTAATTTAAAACATGTCTAATATTTTCAAAAATGTATTGGACAATTTGAAAGTTTTAATTTAATTGCTCAGGAGTGATTAATATTCGAAAAGCACAATTCGCTTAAAGCAAAAGTCATATGATTTTCATTCAATTAAAATTTACAAAAGGTCATTCTACTCCTTGAAAGGTCCTTTTCAATTTTATTTATAACGTTTTTATTAAATATTATATAGTAAATTGTTTTATTTGGAACATGACTAAATAAAAATAACTGTGAAGAAACTTTGAAGGAATGGAATGAGCTTTTGTAAATTAAAATGGAATTCAAATTACGTATTTTGCCTAAAGCAGATGCAAAAACAGAAATAATTATGCAAATAACTACATGTTATAACCATGTAAGTGCAATTTTTTGAAAACACTTTTTATTGGCTTAGAAATTCTCTAAAATTCTACCTGACATTGTGATGAAAGGGTGTATCCAAATTAGAACCGGTAGTAATTTCACGAATGTGTCTCTCTGTCTGTATGCATGTATGTATGTCTGTGAGCACGATAACTTTCGAAAGAATTGACCGATTGGCTTGGCCTTTGTTATACTCTTTTGGTCTCGTAAACTGAACGTCAAGTTCGTTAGTTAGCCATTTTGGATGAAAATTCAAAAATTGAGCGCATTTTGAAAATGTTTGAGACCATGTTTTTTCAAAATTTAAAAATTATATGTGCGGTTGTTCATAGTACTCGATAATTCAAAAAATTCATCATCATGACATTTTTCGATAAAATGAAAGTTTTCAGAGTTACAGCATTTTAAAAATCCAAAAGAAGAAACGAAAATTAAACTTTTCAGCCTAACAACGCACAATACGGAAAGAAGTCAAGATAAGAAAAATTTGTCTTTTTGCACGCCCTATAATATCATCATAACGACTTCTTTAATTTTCTTGAAAAATCGAAAATTCACATTTTTATTACACAAATAATAATGAAAAATAAAAAATTCAATTTCAAGGTCAAACAACGCAAGATACGACAAATGATGATTGAACAAAAATTGTGTACTCAAAAAAGATCTGCAAATTTGTGATGGGATATGCCCAATAAGTGGGCACATTCTCATCAAAACTTTGCTTATTTAATTTCTTTTTCATCTGGCGTGTGGGTTTCCAAAATTATTTAAAAATTCATCATATATATGTTCCAAAAACGAGTTAGATGCTTTTCTTCTCTCCTTTTCAGATAGATGGAAAAAATCTGTCTGATTGTATGATTTATTAGAAATATACGGAAATATACGCTGAAGGAAAGGAATTCCCTTCTTCATTTTAAATCAAATACAAATTTAGTCATTTTTATCTGAAGAACATAGAACATAACATATGATCGTTGCGAAGCGCGACGACCAAATCGTGCGCCATAAGCGCTCTCAAACTTTTGGGTTTCAATTATACGACGACCAGAAATGAGCATGGAATGCGAGGTTTACATGAGCTTTAAAACAAACATCGAGCGCGAAGCGCGAGTGTCTTGATGAGAATGTGTTCCTTAAGGTCGATAGAACCTTAAGTAAATTAGTTCTTCCCATAGATATCCCCAGAATATTCAGGATATCCATGGGATTTTCTGGGATATTCAAATGTCGCAAGTAGGATATATAAAAAATATAATATTCAACTCGGGACATTCGAATATCTTAGAAACACCCCATAGATATCCCTAAGATGTCCTAATTTTCACCGTGTGGGATATCTGACGAGTCTTCCCTGGGATATCCCAATTTCCTCCTTGCGGGATATCCCATTCGATTCCAGGTTGTTACAGGGATATTCCCTGGATATACTGGATATCCTGCGGATATTCATGGAATATACAAATTTTCGCCTCGCGGGATATCTGACCAGTTATCCCTGGTAAATCCCAATTTCCACCTTGCGGGGTATCTGACGAGTTTTTCCTCTGATATACCGATTTCCGCCTTACGGGATGTCTCATTCGATCCGAGGTTGTTACAGGGATATCCCCAGGATATCCTGGATATCCTGCGGATATTCATGGAATATCCAAACTTTCACCTTGCGGGATATCTGACAAGTTATCCCTGTGATATCCCGATTTCCGCCTTGTGAGATATCCCATTCGATATCAATTATCTTCCAGGTGGTCCCAGGGATAACCCGTCGGATATCGCTAGGCGGAGATCGGGATATCTCAGGAATATCCCCAGGATATCCAGGATATCTATGGACATTACTGGGATAATAAAATGTCCCAAGTAGGATATATAGAAAATTTAATATCCGGCTAGGGACATTTGAATAATCCAGAAACGTCCGATAGATATCCTGGATATCCTAAGGATATACCAATTTTCACCTCGCGGAATATCTGACGAGTTATCCCTGGGATATCCCAATTTCCGCCTTGCGAGATATCCCATTCGATACCAATTATCTTCCAAGTGGTCCCAGAGATAACCCGTCGGATATCGCTAGGCAGAAATTGGGATATCCCAGGAATATCCCTGGGATATCCAGGATATCCATGGGACGTTTCTGGGATATTCAAATATCCCAAGTAGGATATGTAGAAAAATAATATCCTACTTGGGATATTTGAATATCTCAGAAACGTCTCATAGTTATCCTGGATATCCTAGGTATATCCCTTGAATATCCCAATTTTCATCTTGCGGGATATGTTTGACGAGTTATCCCTTGGATATCCCAATTTCCGCATTGCGGGATATCTGACGGGTTATCCCTGGGATATCCCTGGGACAACCTGAGAGATAAATGGGATCGAATGGTATATCCTGGTATAGCCTATTGCTGTGAGGGTTCTTTCTCTTTAACTCTTGCTTTAACTTCAACTCTTCGGGGGTGGGAGTCGCGCTAAAAACTAGAGTTGTTACCAGTGGGTGAATGGGGGAGAGGGGACTGACATAGGACCCAAAACTGGTATAGGGCACAAAATTGGTATATGGTCTGCGAAATTGGCATATAGTCCAAAATTTTCAAAGAGCCCAAAATAGACATATGGCACAAAATTGATACAAGGCCCAACTTTAGCATGGGGCCCAAAATTGATATCAGGCCCTAAATTTACATGTGACCTAAAATTTACCAAGAAACCAATATTGGCGAAACGCTTCCATGTGGGCGCTGGGTGCCTACCTTACCTACTTATTTCTCCGTCTCAAAAATATATATTTGGGTAAAAATTCGGGACCACTGAAAAATCCCGAAAAATAAAATTCCTGACACCGTAAAATTCCCGTATTGGAAAATTCCGGAATAATAAAATTCAGAATTGGAAAATTCACGAATAATAAAATTCAGAATTGGGAAATTCTCGAAAAATAAAATTCAGAATTGGAAAATTCTCAAATAATAAAATTCTCGAATACTAAAATTTCCGACACTCTACAATTCAAAATTTGGAAAATTTCCGACACTGTAAAATTCCCGAATCGGAAAATTACAGACACTTTAAAATTGCCGATTTGGAAAATTTCCAAATAATAAAATTTCCGACAATGTCAAATTCCCGAATTGGAAAATTCCTGAATAATAAAATTCAGAATTGGAAAATTCCCGAATAGTAAAATTCCCGACACTGTGAAATTCCCGACGTAGAAAATTCCCGAATAATAAAATTCTCGAATATTAAAATTCCCGACACTCTACAATTCCCGATTTGGAAAATTTCCGACACTGTAAAATTCTTGAATTGGAAAATTCCCGACACTTTAAGATTCACGATTTGGAAAATTCGAAAATAATAAAATTCCCGAATCATAAAATTCCCGACAATGTCAAATTCGCGAATTGGAAAATTCTCGAATGAGAAAATTCCCGACACTTAATAATATCACCGAATTTGAAAATTTCCTAATAATAAAATTCCCGATGGAAAATTGCCGAATTATACAATATTCGAACTAGAAAATCCCTCAATCGAAAAATTCCCGACACTTTAAATTTCCGATTTGGAAAATTCCCAAATAATAAAATTTCCGAATTATAAAATTCCCGACAATGTCAAATTCCCGAATTGGAAAATTCCCCAATAATAAAATTCCTGAATGATAAGATTCATGAATTGGAAAATTCCCAAATAATAATATTCCTGAATAATCAGATTCCCCACACTGCAAAATTCCCCATTCGAACAATTCCCGAATAAGAAAACTCTCGAATAATAAAATTCCCGACCTTGTAAAATTCCCGATTTAGAAAATTCCCGAATAATAAAATTCCTGAACAATAAAATTTCCTAATTATAAAATTTCGTACATTGTAAAATTACTAATTTGGAAAATTCCCGATCAATGAAATTCCCTAATAATAAAATTCCTGAATAATAAAATTCCCAAATAATAAAATTATTGAATTGGAAAATTCCCGAATAATAAAATTCTCGAATAATAAACTTCTTGAATTCAAAAATTCCCGGATAGTAAAATTCCCAAATAATAACATTCCCAAACAGTTTATAATATTACCGAATTGGAGAATTCCTGGATGATAAAATTCCCGAATTGGAAGAATTCCTAATAATAAAATTTTCGAATTGGAAGATTCCCGAATAATAAAATTCCCAAATTATAAAATTCCTGAATAATAAAATTCCCAAATTGGAAAATTCCTGAATAATAAAATTGCCAAATAATAACATTCCCGAATATTAAAATTCCCGGATAATGAAATTCCCAAAATGTTTATAATATTACCGAATTGAAAAATTCACGAATAATGAAATTCCTGAAACTTTGTAATATCACCGGATTTGAACATTCTCTACCGAAAATTGTAAAATTATAAAATATCCTAACTAGAAAATTCCCGAATTTAAACAATTCAGTAATCTTCTGTCGAGAATTTTATCATTGGGGAATTTTCAAATTCTGTAATATTATAAACTGTTCGGGGATGTTATTATTCAGATTTTTCGAAATCGGAAATTTTATTTTTCGGGATTTTTCAATCGGCCCAAGAATTCTAGTATATGGTTGAAAATTTTATTATTTCTTCGAAAATGCAACTATTTTGTCAAAACGGCATTCCTCTTTGGTAAGAATATTCAGCTAGTTGGTTGAAAGTTAAACTAATTTTTTTTAATTAATTTTTTTTGGTTGAAGATTCATCTCCTTGGTTGAAAATTTGAATATTCTATTTTTAGGAAAATAATCTTCTGAGTTAAAAAATCATCGTTTAGGTTGAACTCTTATGTTGAATATTCATTTTTTTTAATGCATCATTTTAATTGAAAATTTTTCAATTTTGCTAAAAATTGGTCTTTTTTTCAGAATTAGATTTTTCAACTAACGCTGTAAATATTCCCTTTTTAGTTCAAAATTGAGATTTTTAGATGAAAATTGATCTTCTCTAGTTAAAAATTAATGCGTTTTGTTAAAAACTCATCTTTTTTTGGTCAAAAATTAATCTTCTTGGTTGAAAATTCATCCTTTCTTATTCAAAATTCAAACGTGTGTCTAAATTAATCTGGTTCGGTTGAAGATTCAACAATTTGGTAGAAAATTAAACAAAGTTTGGAAAATTAACTTTTTTGGTGAAATTTAAACTAATTTTATTGAAATTTAACTTTTCAGTAGGAAATTAACTTTTTTGTTAACAAGTCATATTTTTGGGGTAAATATTCGTCCGTTTTGTGGGTAATTCGTCCTCTTGGGTTTTAAATTCAAACAAAATTTTGAAAATCAATGTATTTTGTTGAAAGTTTGTGTGTTTTCGGTAGAAAATTAATCTTCTCGCTAAAAATTGATCTTTTTGATAATTTTAACCACCTTGTCTTTGAATAATAATGGTCAGGGAAAAATGTAGGAAAAGTGAGTATGCATGAGTGAGTGTGCATGATAGAGTTTGAATAATTAGTGTGCATGAGCGAGTGTGCATGAGAGATTGTGCATAAGCGATTGTGCATGAGTGAGTGTGCATGAGTGAGCGTGCATAAGTGAGTGTGCATGATTAGTGTGCATGATTAGTGTGCATGAGTGAGTGTGCATGAGTGAAGGTGCATGAGTGAGTGTGCATGAGTGAGTGTGCATGAGTGAGCTTGCATAAGTGAGCGTGCATAAGTGAGTGTGCATGAGTGAGTGTGCATGAGTGAGTGTGCATGATTAGTGTGCATGAGTGAGTGTGCATGAGTGAATGTGCATGAGTGAGTATGCATGAATGAGTGTGCATGATTAGTGTGCATGAGCGAGTGTAGATGAGGGAGTGTGCATGCGTGAGTGTGCATGAATAAGTAGACATGAGTGAGTGTGCATGAGTGAGTGTGCATGAGAGTGTGCATCAGTGAGTGTGCATGAGTGAGTGTGCATGAGTGAGTGTGCATGAGCGAGCGTGCATGAGTGAGTATTAATTACTGGACTCAATTGAAAGGTCTCGTAAAATTTTTCACACTTATATTGACTAAGCTCAAGAAAGTCTGATTTAATGCAAGAAATTCGCGTCATTTATATTGAATCTGTGTAATCTTGTTTCTGCTAATATTTCTCAGGTAGAAATTCTCTCATACTGCCAAGTCGTGACTGCACGCGACCAGAAACACACCTGGGATCTCTCTTCTCTCTTCTCAATTTTTGATTTATTTCTGCAACAAGTTATACGTGACTAGGAAAAACGGGGCAAAGTAACGCGGAAATCGATCATCTATATTTATAAGAATAAATGTATGCGTGTGTGTGTTCAATATTGTGGTCCAAAAATGATTTGCACATTTTTGTTTTCTTCGAATTTTTATGCATATCGCCCGAAAATTTATTCGAATCCATACAAAAATAAATCCATTTTTTTGTTTTAAAAATAAAATGATATTTAGAGGTGGCGTAAGCCCCATGAAGCTTAACATGGATTTCCCATAAGAAAAAAAGTCGTTTTTGTACATTTTATACAGAATCGTTAATATTAGCTCGATCTAGCTTGTTAGGAATTTTAATTATTCGGGAATTTTTCAATTCGACAATATTATGAACAGTTGGGGAATTTCATTATTTGGGAATTTTACTATTCGGTAATTTTTCAATTCGGCAATATTATAAACTGTTTGGGAGTTTTAATATTAGGGAATTTTATTATTCGGGAATTTTATCATTCCGGAGTCTTCCAATTCGGTAATATTATAAACTATTCAAGAATTTATTAATTTGGGAATCTTACTATCCCGGAATTTTCTAATTCAGCAATTTTATTATTCGGGAATTTTTCAATTCGGGAATTTTATCATTCGGGAATTTTATTATTCGGGAATTTTATTATTTGAGAATTTTATTACTCGGGAATTTTCCAATTCAGTTATTTTATTATTCGAGAATTTTTCAATTCGGCAATATTATAAACTGTTTAGGAATTTTAATATTCGGGAATTTTAGAATTCGGGAATCTTCCAATTCGGGAACGTTATTATTGACGAATTTTCTAATTCGGGAATATTACAAAATGTTCAGGAATTTAATAATTTGAAAATCTTACTATCCGGGAATTTTCTAATTCAGTAATTTTATTATCTGGGAATTTTCCAATTCGGGAATTTTCCAAATCGGTAATTTTACAGTGTCGGGAATTTTATTATTCGTGAATTTCATTATTTGAGAATTTTATTATTCGTGAATTTTCCAACTCAGGGATTTTTGTATATTCGGGAATTTTCCAATTCGGAAATTTTATTGTTCGGAAATTTTTCAAATCGGGACTAATTTGGGAATAATTTGGGAATATTATTATTCGCTAATTTTATTATTTGAGAATTGTATTATTCGGGAATTTTAGAAGTCAGGAATTTTTGTATATTTGTGAATTTTATTATTCGGGAATTTTCCAAATCGGTAATTTTACAGTCTCGGTAATTTTTATTATGAGGTAATTTTATTATTCCGGAATTTTCCAAATCAGGAATTTTATTATTCGGAAATTTTTCAAATCGGGAATTTTACTGTGTTGGGAATTTTATAATCGGGAATTTTATTTTTCGTGAATTTCCTTATTTCATAATTTTATTATTTGGCAATTTTCCAAACCAGTAATTTTATTATTCGGGAATTTCCAAATTCGGAAATTTTTTTATTCGGAAATTTTTCAAATCGGGACTTTTACTGTGTTGGGTATTTTATAATATGGGAATATTATTATTCGCGAATTTTATTATTTGAGAATTGTATTATTCGGGAATTTTCGAACTCAGGAATTTTTGTATATTTGGGAATTTTATTATTCGGGAATTTTCCAAATCGGTAATTTTACAGTCTCGGGAATTTTTATTATGAGGGAATTTTATTATTCCGGGATTTTCCAAATCAGGAATTTTATTATTCGCAAATTTTTCAAATCGGGAATTTTACTGTATTGGGAATTTTATAATTTGGGAATTTTATTATTCGTGAATTTAATTATTTCATAATTTTATTATTTGGGAATTTTCCGAACCAGTAATTTTATTATTCGGTAATTTTCCAATTCGGAAATTTTTTTATTCGGGAATTTTCCAAATCGGTAATTTTACAGTCTCGGGAATTTTTATTATGAGGGAATTTTATGATTCCGAAATTTTCCAAATCAGGAATTTTATTATTCGGGAATTTTCCAATTCAGGAATTTTATTATTAGGAAATTTTTCAAATCTGGGAATTTTACTGCGTTGGGAATTTTGTTATTCGGGAATTTTCCAAATCGGTAATTTTAATGTGTCGGGAATTTTCATTATTAGGGAATTTTATTATGCCGGAATTTTCCAAATCGGGAATTTTGTTACTCGCGAATTTCATTATTTAAGAATTTTATTATTCGTGAATTTTCCAAGTCAGGAATTTTTTTTATATTCGGGAATTTAATTATTCGGGAATTCTGCATTTCGGGAATTTGATTATTCGGACATTTTTGAAATCGGGAATTTTACTGTGTTGGGAATTTTATAATTTGGGAATTTTATTATTCGCGAATTTTATTATTTGAGAATTTTATTATTCCGGAATTTTTCAATTCAGGAATCTTTGTATATTTCGGAATTTTATTATTCAGGAATATTCAAAATTGGTAATTTTACAGTGTCGGGAATTTTTATTATCAGGGAATTTTATTTTTCGGGAATTTTCCAGATCAGGAATTTTTGTATATTCGGGAATTTTATTATTCGGAAATTTTTGAAATCGGGAATTTTACTGTGTTGGGAAATTTTATAATTTAGGAATTTTATTATTCGCGAATTTTATTATTTGAAAATTTTATTATTCTGGAATTTTTTCAATTCAGAAATTTCTGTATATGAGGATATTTTATTATTGAGGAATTTTCCAAATTGGTAATTTTACAGTGTCGGGAATTTTTATTATCAGGGAATTTCATTATTCGGGAATTTTCCAATTCAGGAATTTTATTATTCGGGAATTTTCCAAATCGGGCAATTAGTCATAGGACAATTAGCCATAGGATACAAATGAAATATTATTTTATGCTGACAATTATATTTCTACATAAATTGTTTAAAGTATTCATTATTGTTTTTAGCAATTTCCTCATAGACTGGAAATAGAAAGTCGCGGTTTTTTCAAAAATTTTCCACTTTTTGTACAATTTTCAATTTGAGTGAAGTAATAAATAATTCAAGTTAACAAAAACTCATCCTAAATTTCGGGACTAGTCACTCCGTAGGAACAAATAATAAATATTAATATTATTACTAATTCAAACAAAAAGTCTCTCAGTAACTACTTCAAGCAAATTTACATTCAATATGATCCTTGTAGAAAATTTAAAGAATATTTCAAATATCAGTTTTATTTCAGAAAAATATATTTACGAAATAGAAAGATTGTTTAAACAATGAATCTTTTAAATGTTTAGTCATTAAAAATTTCAGAAAAAGTGCAACTATCATTTACACAGGAGAAGAATCTTATGAACAATAATACTTTGTTTGAAGAATTATTTTTGCTAAACATTATTAACTATTATCTTACTTTAAGTAAAAAAATTACATTAATAGCAATAATAATGAATTAAGAAGAAATAATGTTTGTCAACTTCAAATAATTATTACCTCACTCTAATTAAAAGGGGACAAAAAGTTAAAATGTTTTTTAAAAAAACTGCAACTTTCTGCGATTATTCTAAGAGAATATCAATATAAATAATAATAAATGGTAGTAAAAAATTAAATGAGCGCACACAAAACTAGGTCAGTTTGAATTTTTTCAGAAACCCAATTTATTTCATCGTCGCGCGCAAATCTCTCTTTAGAGGAAAATTTAAAATGATCCTCCCCAACACCTATTTCATCAAAATAAAAATATTTAATAGGAAGAAAATAGGTGCGACATAAATCAGATATTGTATAATAATACAATATGATTCACTTCAGCAAAACTAATGTCCTTTCTAGTCATTACTTATTATTTTAACCGGAATCAGTCGAGCGCGACAAATTGCGTACTTTAGCGATTATGTTCCACTTCGAATGTACTTTGTGGATACAAAACCTCGGTCAAGTACGGAATATTTTCTATTATGTCACCTCTCTTAACGTAAAACAGAATTTAGGATGCTTGACTTCATTACATAATTTCTCAGAACTTTCCGCATTAGATAGTAATTAATCATTGTTTATTGAAAGATCTATTATCATCAGCAGTTAGTTCTCGTAGCAATACGAAGCATTCAGTCATACAAGTGATTTACTCACTTCCAGATCTCATTAAGTCGATAGTTCTAATTTTCTTTACCTTCACTCTGGGGTCAGTAGGTGCTCTAGTTCTTTTCTAAAACTGATTCAATTTTTGGGAAAGAAGGAATATCTTCTTTTTTACAACTCTACCACCACTAGGAGACAAGTTCCTACCTTCCGGAAGTACATTAAATCATGATTACTTCACCAGAGTCGACAATAGTTTTTCTGATTCAAAATTTTTTGGTATCCTAATAAAGGAAACTTCTTTTTGGCAAGAATGTATTTTCGCTTCAGGCAGATCGTTAAAGGAAAATAGGGAATACCCTGACTCTATCTTTGCCAACGACAAAGATGAAGTTCCTATTTGAATTGATCGCAAACTACTCATGATTTGCTTCGATACTTTAAGGATCGTCCTGATGAAACCACGTCTTTTGAGATGAAAAATGCATTCACAAGGTATACCAATGATGTAATTGCAACTGCAGCTTTTGGGATGAGTGTTTATTTGATGATGAACAAAGACAACGAATTTTACCTAAGAGGAAAAGATGCTACATCATTCGGTGGTAGCATTTGGCGTGTCATCAAGTTCATTGGCTTTCTGGTTTGCTCAACAATAATGAGACTGTTGGGAGTATCATTAATCTTATGAGCAACATAGCGGTTTTAGGTCACTTATTCATGAGACAGTGAAAACAGGGAAAGATGAGAAAATCTTTAGACCAGGTATGCTGCAGTTGTTGATGGAAGCCAGAGACAAGGATAATGATGTGATATGATACTGCTGCACAGGCTCTGATTTTCTTTATTAAGGGTTTTGATCCTTCATCAAAACTGATTTGTTTTGTTATTCATCAAAACTGATGTGTTTTGTTAATCATCAAAACTGATGTGTTTTGTTAATCATCAAAACTGATGTGTTTTGTTAATCATCAAAACTGATGTGTTTTGTTGATCATCAAAACTGATGTGTTTTGTCAATCATCGAAACTGATGTGTTTTGTCAATCATCAAAACTGATGTGTTTTGTTAATCATCAAAGCTGATGTGTTTTGTTAATCATCAACTGGCTATGAATTCTGAAATTCAGGAGAAGTTACATCATGCCCTGAAATACTTCCCAGATCAAAAAAAGTTTGTTCCTGAGAGATTCAACAATGATGGTGTCAATCCGAAGAAATGTATTCAAAAATAGATTTGCTTTGATGTAGACGAAAATGCTTTTTGTTCATATTTTGCAAAATTTTGTCTTAGAGAAGTGCGAGAAGACAAAGGATCTAATAGAATTCGAGAATGATATCAACATATTGAGGGTGGTTCTTGGGTCAAACTCACAAAAAAGTATTGAGAAAGGACAATTATCAGAGGGAGGTTAAAGATTAAATGCAGCTACGTTTTTTGTTACTATTAATAAATAAATATTTGGATTCAGTTTTTGGTTACATTGTGTTGCACAATAAAATGTAGGGGCGCTATCGAGCCACTTTTAAAAACGTAGAGATATGAGAAAATTTTACAAAATAATGAGTATTAGTCATTAAAAAAAAATTTATGATTCACTTTTACAAGAAAAAAAAAAGATTTTAATCACATTTCGAAAAAGATTTGTGAGCCGCTTTTGCAAGAGAAGAGTTATCAGCTACTTTTGAAAAAGAAGAATTTTATGAGCCACTTTTTCAAATTCGGGTTGTGGCCCAGTGAAGCAAATCAGGCTCGTAATTTTGTCAAATTCGAAAAGAAACTGGATCTGAAAGTCATGATTGAAGAAGGACTTCTCTGATTTATTCTTTTATTTAGTTCAATTTGCAATTAGAGACCCTTGTGACTTACTGATAATAAACAATTACAATAAATTAAAAAAAAGAATTAAGTGTCACTTTGGTGATAGATAAGCAATTTTTACAAAAGAAGAGTTAAGACCAGATTTTTAAAAGAAAAGTTCTGACCTATTTTTGTAAAAAACTAGGCATAAGCCACTTGAGAAAAAGAAGAGGCATGAGCTATTTTTATAACTGAAGAATTCTGAACTATTTTATTATAAGAAAAGTTTTGAGCTAATTTTATAAATGAACAGTTCTGAGCTACTTAAAAAAAAAGTTTTGAGTCGCTTGTGTGAAAGAAGAGTCATGAGCGACTTTTTTAAAGTGGAGTAATCCGTCAATTTTGTAAAAGAAAAGTTATAAGCCACTTTGAGAAAAGAAGTGTTTTAAGCTGTTTTTGAAAAAGATGAGTCCTGAGCTACTTTTCGTAAAAAAAGTGTTTTAAGCCGATTTTATAAAAGAAGAGTTCTAAGCCACTTTTCATAAGAAAAGTTCTGAGCTGCTTGTATAAAATAATACATATGAGCCACTTTGGGAAAAGAAGAGTTTTTCACCGTTTTTGTGAAAGAGGAGCCCTGAGCTACTTTTTTTAAAGAAGAGTTTTAAGCCACTTTTCATCAGAAAAGTTTTGAGCTACTTGTGTAAAAGAATACGTATGAGTACATTAAGAAATGAAGAATCATGAGCCGTTTTTGTAAAAGAAGAATTATGAACTATTTTTTTTTAAAAAGAGTTAGAAACTACGTTTACAAAAGAATAGATACAAGCTACTTTAAAAATGAAGAGTTATAACTCGCCTTTATTAGAGAAGAGTTATCACCTATTTTTATAACTGAAGAGTTCTGAACTACTTTGTATAAAAAAAAAGTTCAGAGCTGCTTTTATAAAAGAAGAGTTCTTAGTTACTTGCAAAGTAGAGTTTTGAGTCACTTGTGTAAAAGGAGAGTCATGAGCTACTTTTTTTTAAAGAAGAGTTTTAAGCCACTTTTCATAAGAAATGTTTTGAGCTACTTGTATGAAAGAATAAGTATGAGCCACATTGACAAAACGAGAGTCATGAGCCGTTTTTGTGAAAGAAGAGTTTTGAACTACTTAAAAAAAATAGATATAAGTCACTTTAAAAAATTAAGAGCTATGATCTGTCTTTACCAAAGAAGAGTTATGAGCTACTTCTGGAACTTAAGAGTTCTGATCTAATTTATATAAGAAAACTTGTGAGCTACATGTATAAAACAAAACGTATGAGTCACATTAAGAAATAAAGAATCATGAGCTGTTTTTGTAAAACATGAGTTATGAACTACTTTTTTTCAAAAAGAGTTATAAACTGCTTTTTTTAGAAGAATTAAAAACTATTTTTACAAAAGAATAACACAGTTAAGCCACTTTGAAGAATGAAGAATTATAACTCGCCTTCACGGAAGAACAATTATGAGCTATTTTATGACTGAAGAGTTCTGAGCTAATTTTAATAAGAAAAGTTCTGAGCTACTTTTGTAAGAAAAAAGATTTCTGAGTTACTTGAAAAAAAATGTTGAGTCTATCGTGTAAAAGAAGAGTCATGAGCTACTTTTTTTTTTAAATTAGAGATTGAAGCCACTTTTCATAAGAAAAGTTTTGAGCTACTTGTATAAAAGAATAGGTATGAGCCACATTGACAAAACGAGTCATAAGCCGTTTTTGTGAAAGAAGAGTTTTGAGCTACTTAAAAAAAATAGATATAAGTCACTTTAAAAAATTAAGAGCTGTGATCTGTCTTTACTAAAGAAGAGTTATGAGCTACTTCTGGAACTTAAGAAGAGTCATGAGCTACTTTTCTTAAATTAGAGATTGAAGCCATTTTTCATAAGAAAAGTTTTGAGCTACTTGTATGAAAGAATAAGTATGAGCTACATTAGGAAAAGGAGAGTCATGAGCCGTATTTGTAAGAGAAGTGTTATGCAATACTTTTTTTGAAGAAGATTTTTGAGCCACTTTGAAAAATAGATACAAGACACTTTAAAAATGAAGAGTTATGACCCGCCTTTACTGAAGAAGAGTTATGAGCCACTTTTAGAACTGAAGAGTTCCGAAATGCTTTTTATAAGAAAAGTTCTGAGCTACTTTTATAAAAAAAAATTCAGAGAGACTTGAAAAAAAGATTTTTCAGTCATAATGTGTAAAAGAAGATTCATGAGCTACTTTTTTTCAAAGAAGAGTTTTAAGCCACTTTTCATAAGAAAAGTTTTGAGCTACTTGTATAAAAGAATACGTATGAGACACATGATAAAAAGAAAGTCATAAGCCGTTTTTTTAAAAGAAGAGTTATACCCCACTTTTTTGAAAGAAGAGTTTCGGACTACACTAAAAAAAAAGATATGAGCCACTTTCAAAAATGAAGAACTATGACCCGCCTTTATTAAAGAAGAGTTATGAGCTTCTTTCAGAACCGAAGAGTTCTGAGCTAATTTTTATAAGAAAACTTATCAGCTAAATGTATAAAGGAATACGTATGAGTCAAATTGAGAAAAGGCGAATCATGAGCCGTTTTGGTAAAACAAGAGTTATGAACTACTTTTTTCAAAAGAGAGTTATAAACTACTTTTTTAAAAGAAGAGATAAAAACTACTTTTACAACAGAATAGATATGAGCCGCTTTTAAGAATGAAGAATTATAACTCGATTTTACTGAAAAAGAGTTATGAGCTATTTTTATGACTGAAGAGTTCTGAACTAATTTTTATAAGAAAAGTTCTGAGCTAATTTGATAAAAAAAGAGTTCTGAGTTACTTAAAAAACAGAGTTTAGAGTCACTTGTGTAAAAGAAGAGTCATGAGCTACTTTTTTTAATGACGAGTTTTAAGCCACTTTTCATAAGAAAAATTTTGAGCTACTTGTATAAAAGAATAAGTATGAGCCACATTAGGAAAAGGAGAGTCATGAGCCCGTTTTGTAAAAGAAGAGTTATGCACTAATT